>JAJONR010003526.1:0-61001 GCA_029582245.1 Solanum etuberosum | reverse complement strand
TACCAATCAAAGACATTTTCTTTGAGAGATCGAATGAACTATTTAACGAGATAATCACCATACGTCCCATTATCATTGAACGTCTCGATAAAGTGCACTATATGTT
Source organism: Solanum etuberosum (assembly GCA_029582245.1). Classification (NCBI taxonomy): domain Eukaryota; kingdom Viridiplantae; phylum Streptophyta; class Magnoliopsida; order Solanales; family Solanaceae; genus Solanum; species Solanum etuberosum. The sequence continues at coordinate 60,895 of JAJONR010003526.1, read as the reverse complement.
GTTTGAGATTTTCTTTGCCATCAAATTGTTGAAGCTTAGGAGGTTGATAGCCCTCAGGCATTTTCAAGTTATCAATCCTTCGTGTATATGGCTTTGCATATGTGGGAGAAAATTTAGATGAAGACTCAGATTTGTCTTCAATAGTCTCTATGATAAAGTCTTTCAATTGATCAGTGGGGATCAAACTCTCAGCGGAGATATGAATCTCTTTGATCTTTGTTTGCTTTATACAATACTCTCCTTCATCTTGAATTTTAGGAAGCTTCAGAGGTGTTTGACTCGATCTTCTCTCAATCATGTTATCCATCTTATTTGTTAGCTTGGAAAGTTTAGCATCTTATTCGTGTGCGCACTTTGTCAAGCCTTCAATCGCTTTTGTCAAGCTTGTAGTTGTTCTTATATAGTGGAAGACATTTTGATATTCTTTGATACTTGAAAAGTTGAGATGAGAGGTAGAGATTGTCCCACTGGGCATGCCAGAATTTGTAGACAATAAAATTCGCATCGAGAAAATAATAAACAAGAACGAAAAGATATCACAACAATCGTATTTATTGATTTAAAGTGTGAGTGTTAAAATCTCTATGATTCCTCTGAATTCGCCTTTTCAAATAAATTCAAAGGCTCTTGAGCTTGATCTTGAATTTGTCTTGAACTTGATCTTGGATTCAAGGGCTTTGAAGCTTGTTCTTGAATCTTTGATGAAGTTGAACTTGAACTTTATCTTGATTTTGACTTTTACTTGAATTCAAGGGCTTCGAGCTTATTCTTGAATCTGATGGTCTTGATCTTGATCGTTCTTGAACTTGAATGCTTGAATTCTTAAACTTGTAGCTTATAGAGAAATTTATGGCGTTTGTACCATGGGTTTTTCTCTAGCTTCTTGTTTAGAATTTTCGGTCCCTTTTTTGAATTATGAGGACCCCTATTTATAGTTTTAAAATAAAGGAGTTGTGATTGGAACAAGATTCTCTTCGGCCAATCAGATTTGAGTGACATGGCATATGGGCTTTATGGAGCGGGCTTGTCATTTTTGACACATGTCATGATCCTATTGGTTTCTTTGTTTGACTTGGTGTGCCACATCATTTGTCACGTGGCACCAAAATGGGCCTTTAGGATGAGATGACATTGGACTTAGCAAATTGGGTTCATCTATTGTAGCCCAAATCAATTAATTTGGACTTTAATTAAATTCATATTTATTTGACTTAAATAATTAGCCCAATTATATTAATCCATAATTTATTTGGAATAATATATTCATGAATTTAACATAATCCGAATCATTTTATAAATTTATATATAATAAATTTTAAATGATTACAAGTGTATGCGATTTTATAAACTTTTATTTATTTGGTAAGATTGGATAAAAAATTAGGGCAATTTTAATAGTTTTACAATTTATGTGATTTTTATGTTTATGAGAAAACATACTGTAACGACCTGATTCCGTCGTTAGGGAAAAGCCAATGGAGATCTAGGAAAATCTGGTAATGAATGAGAGAGTTTTTTATGAATTCGATCACATGAGTAGATAGTTAAGACGTTAAGAAATCCGTACGACTTTACGAAATCGAATTCGGGCGAGTAGAACTCCCGAAACTGATCTTAGCGTGAACAGGTAGTTTTTGAATGTCAATGGTAGAAGGTGTGTTATGAAATGGGAGTTTGAAACTCTAGTTCTGACGTTCTGTCTCCGCGCAGCTACCAGTGCGGGATTTATCCCGCTAAGGCGGGGCCGCTGTGGTGGGATGGGGTCCACCGTAGTGGCCCAGTCGCGACTTAAGTCGGGATTAAACCCCAAAAATGTATTATTCTGCAACATTCGTTCTTGAGAGCTAAGAAATGACCCAGCGATATTTCTTGAAGGTTTTCCACCTCTTCTAGCACTAAAGGTAAGGTTTTTACTCCCCTAATCCATTTTTCGATCCGTAGAACTTAGATTCTTGGGTAATTATTAGTGGGGGAAGGTTTTGACCTGAAGTTAATGGTGGAAAGCCCTAAATTGGGTATTGGGATCTTGGGTTTGGCCTAGGGTTGATAATGTTGATTGTAATCCGGGTAATTAGTCCTCAATTATTGATCCTTGTATTAAAATGTTGTTTTTATACCACGAACAAGCGGAAAGAATCCAAAAAGGGAATATTCAAGTGCATTAGGAGATTCAAGCTTGGTTTCGAGGTAGGTGATGGTTTTATTTCCTATTTGTGTGATGTATGTCGATTGATTGCTATATTATATACGTGTGTGTATGCGGAGAATGAAAATGTGGAAACGAACCTAATGTATTGATTATGAACAATGCATATCATGAACTTGTGTACTTGACTATATAATGTGAGTATTGTACATTATGGATGTGATTGTGATTGTGTTGATTTGATCGGGTGTCACGTTCCGACAAATACATTGGATCGGGTGTCACGTTCTGACACATATATTGGATCGGTTGTCACGTTCTGACACACTAATTAGGATCGGGTGTCACGATCCGGCACACTAACAGTTTAGGTATGGTTCCTGAGAGGACCATTGTGTTGTCATATCTATTTGCTATTGAGAATATGGAATTGTACATTGCTTCCGAAATGGTAACTGAACTGTTTTCTGTATATGTGTGCTTATTATATTATGATTGTCGTTGTATATTATACTTATGAGAGTAGCTGCGTGGTCCTACCAATACACTGTGATTATGTACCAATACTACACTTGCTCTTTCTTTGTTGAGTACATGTCATCTTCAGTAGGAGATCGCTGATCGAGACCGAATTCAAGGGTGAGCCAGTTCTTCCAAGCACCCATGAGTTCTCATTCCGTTTGGTCTATTTCTGTTCGGACTTAGACTAGTACTTTAGATATTCACTTGTTTAGTTTCGGGGTTGTACCCATTGTTCTTAGACTTGTCGTTAGTAGAGTTTTGGTACATTGACTTTCAGTTTCTAGGGGTATTTTCTGCAATGTTTTGGTAATGTTTTTTTCAAACTTTTGGAGTTTATGGGAACTCCATTTTATTTCTGCATTTAACTTTTCTTCCGTATCTTTAAATGTGTAGTATTTGGGTTAAGGCTGCTTAGTTGGGTTGTAGTAATGGTTCTCCCACCGGAGGGTTAGTGTAGGTGCCAATCACGACAGTCTAGGTCGTGACGAAGTTCGTATCAGATCCCTAGGTTCGTTAATCTCGATGTACCAAAACGAGTATAGTAGAGTCTTGCGGAACGGTATGGAGACGTCTGTATTTTTCTTCGAGAGGCTATAGGACTTTAAGAAATCTCTCTATTTTCTCTTGTCTCCTTTCGTGCTATAACTTGATTCCAATTGGTATCTGGTGATCTAAATTGGTATCTAATCTCCTTCACTCTTCTGTCTGCAGATGGTTAACACTAGATTCAACGGCGTCAGGCCCGTAGCTCCCGTCAATGAGCCAGCTGAGGAATCTGCAGCAAGAGGTCACAGTCAAGGCAGGGGTAGAGGAAGAGCAAGGGGTAGAGGCCGAGGAAGGGTAGCACCCGCTAGGGGTGGAGCACCAGTCGAGAATGCTCCCATAGATGAGGTTCCTCCCGCACATCATGAAGAGGTAGAAGAGAATGCGGAGATTGAGGACGAGGGGGATGTTGGACAGGAAGAGGATGCACCGGCTAGGAATACCGGCGTTCCTTCCTTAGACCCAGTATTAGCTCAGCAGATCATGTCTTTTCTGAAAAGATTGGTTGGTCCTGGAATCCTTCTAGCAAAGAAAACTACTCAACCTCTGATCGACCTCCCCGTTACTGTTACTAGTCCCAGGGGAGATGGAGCATTAGGCACTGATGCCTTTTTCCGTCCTTTGTTGGGTCCCATTATGACTGGTAATGAGCATGAGATGTTGACTAAGTCTTTGAAGTTGAAGTCGCCTGTGTTCCATGGTTCTGAGTGCGAGGACGCCTATGAATTCATCTTGGATTGTTATGAGAGGTTGCACAAGTTAGGTATTGTACACCAGCATAGGGTAGAGTTCTTGACCTTCCAGCTTCAGGGTGAGGCTAAGCAGTGGTGGAGGGCCTATGTGGAATGCAGATCGTCAGTTTTACCCCCACTCACTTGGACACAGTTTCATGCTCTGTTTCTGGAAAAGTATGTTCCCCGAACTTTGCGAGATCGTAAGAAGGATGAGTCCATGGCTTTGCCCCTTTGTGGTATGACTGTAGCTGCTTATGAGGCTAAGTTTCATGCTTTGTCTAGATATGCTACGCAATTGGTAACTACTGAGGAGGAGAGGATTCGTCTATTCGTCAAGGGACTGAACTCTGAGTTACAGGTATTGTATGTTCACATGACATCTACAGGAATTTTTTTTAATGATGTGACGAATTTTGTGAAGAAAGTGGAAGGAGTTAGACGTGATGGGCAGGCTAAGGCTTTGGCTAAGAAAGCTAAGAGCACAGGTAACTTTCAGGGTTCTTACTCCAGAGGTTCAGGTAGGCCGACACTTGCAGCCCGGCCAATTCAGTCTGCCATGCCCGCTTCTACAGGTAGTTACTCGAGAACTCCACATCAGAATTTTATGCAGGATATCCAGGGAGCCGCACTTTCGGTGGGCAGCAGGCCGTCGTTTGATCTCACTTGTTTTAATTGTAGAGAACCTGGGCATATGAGGAGAGACTGTCCCCACCCGCACATGTTGGACCCCGCGCAGTAGCAGACTAGAGTAGTGGTACCGGCGGGTAACGGTAATAATGGCAGAGGACGTTCATAAGGTGGGCGAGGAGGAAATCAGCGAGGCCGTGGAGGTCGGGGAAATGGTAATGCAGGCAGAGGTGCAGCGCAGCCAGGCAATGAGGTCGCCCGTCAAGATGACAGGGCTCAGTGTTATGCCTTTTCAGGCAAGAGCGAGGCAGAGTCTTCTGACGCGGTGATCACAGGTACTATTCTTTTATGTGATCGGGTGGCTACTGTTTTGTTTGATCCGGGTTCTACTTATTCATATGTGTCAGTTCAGTTTGCCTTGGGATTTTGTATGATTTGTGATATACTTGATGCCCTTATCTATGTTTCTACCCCAGTTGAAGAGTCTGTCATAGTCACCCATGTCTATCGTGCTTGTCCTATCTTGTTTATGGGTTATCAAACTTGGGCTGATTTAGTTATTTTGGATATGACTGACTTCGATACCATCTTAGGCATGGCTTAGTTTTCCCCCTATTATGTTGTGCTTAATTGTAATACTAAGTCTGTGACTCTAGAGATCCCTGGTAGGAAAAAGTTAGAGTGGGAAGGGGTGTACAAGCCTAAGCCAGCTAAGGTCATATCCTCCATTCGGGCTAGGAAACTGGTGGGGCAGGGTTGTTTGGCTTATTTGGCTCATATTCGGGATGTTAAGGTCGAGTCTCCTTCTATTGAGTCTATTCCTGTGGTGTTAGAATTTAGAAAAGTGTTTCCTACCGAGTTGTCTGGTATGCCTCCGGATAGAGATATAGATTTCTGCATTGACTTGGAACTTGGTACTCGTCCCATTTCTATTCCTCCTTATCGCATGGCTCCGGCGGAGTTAAGAGAGATTAAAGCTCAAATTCAGGAGCTTCTTGATAAAGGTTTCATCCATCCTAGTGCTTCCCGGTGGGGTGCTCCTGTCTTGTTTGTTAAGGAAAAAAGATGGTAGTATGAGAATGTGCATAGACTATCGCCAATTGAATAGGGTCACCATTCGAAACAAGTATCCACTGCCTCGGATAGATGATTTTTTTGACCAATTGCAAGGTGCGTCAGTTTTTTCTAAGATTGATCTAAGGTCTAGTTATCATCAGTTAAAGATTAGGCCTGAAGATATACCAAAAATGACATTCAGGACCCGTTATGGGCACTACAAGTTTCTAGTGATGTCGTTTGGGTTGACAAATACGCCTGCAGCCTTCATGAGTTTGATGAATGGTGTGTTCAAACCATTTGTGGATTCGTTTGTTATTGTTTTTATTGATGACATTTTAGTTTATTCGAAGAGTGAGAAAGAGCATGCCGACCATCTTCGCATTGTTCTGGGTGTTCTTGGGAGACAACAATTGTATGCTAAATTTTCTAAGTGTGAGTTCTGATTGACTTCGGTTGCCTTTTTGGGGGATGTAGTTTCAAGGGAAGGGGTAATGGTAGATCCCCAAAAGATTGAAGCAGTCAAAAATTGGGTCCGACCTAGTTTTGTGACTGAAATTAGGAGTTTTATGGGCTTGCCAGCTTCTATCATCGATTTGTGAAGAACTTTGCTTCCATTGCCACACATCTGACAAGGTTGACCAAAAAGGAGGTACCTATTGAATGGACTGAAAAATGTGAGGAGAGCTTTCAAAGGTTCAAGACTCTCTTGACCACAACACCTATTCTTGCACTATCGGTGGAAGGTAAGAATTTCATTATTTATTGTAATGCTTCACATTTGGGTTTGGGTGCTGTGTTGATGCAGAATAAGAATGTCATAGCTTATGCATCGCGACAGTTGAAGGTACATGAGAGGAACTACCCGACGCACGATTTGGAGTTGGCAGCGATAGTATTTGCCCTTAAGATCTGGCGGCATTATATTTATGGTGTAAAGTGTGAGGAATTTACTAACCACCGTAGCCTACAACATGTATTCACTCAAAAGGATCTAAATCTGAGACAGGGAAGGTAGATAGAGTTACTCAAGGATTATGATGTAACCATCCAGTATCATCTGGGTAAGGCTAACGTGGTGGCAGACGCATTAAGACGGAAGGTGGTGAGTATGGGTAGTCTAGCTTGCTTGGGTGTATCCAAGCGACCTTTGGCTAAGGAAATTCAAACCTTGGAGTCTAAGTTCATGCAGTTGGGCATCTCAGAAAGAGGTGGGGTGTTAGCTAGCATTGAGGTTAGGGCCACATTCATTGAGGAGATCAAGGCCAAACAGTTTGAGGATGAGAATTTGAATGAGCTTAGAAAGAAGACAGTGTCTGGTAAGGCACAAGATATGGTTCTTAATGCGGGGGGGTGTGCTCAGTTTTAAAGGAATAATTTGTGTTCCTAGAGTGGATGACTTGATTCAGAATTTGTTGACAGAATCCCATGGTTCGCGGTATTCCATTCATCCAGATATGACCAAGATGTACCAAGATTTGAAGCAACTTTATTGGTGGTCTGGCATGAAGAAAGACATAGTTGGGTTTATGGCTAAGTGCCAAAATTGCTAGCAAGTAAAATATGAGCATCAAAGGCCGGCAGGTTTGCTTCAGCGAATGCTAATTCCGGAATGGAAGTGGGAAAGAATAGCTATGGATTTTATGGTTGGTCTCCCCAAGACTTTGGGGAGGTTTGATTCTATTTGGGTAGTGGTTGACAGATTGACTAAGTCAGCCCATTTAATTCCAGTAAGAATAGACTATAATGCTCAGCAGTTGGCTAAAGTTTATGTTAAAGAGATAGTGATGCTGCACAGGGTGCCCCTTTCTATCATCTCAGACCGTGGTACGCAGTTCATACCCAAGTTTTTGGGAAAATTGCATGAGGAGTTGGGTACTCAACTAACCTTTAGCACAGCCTTCCATCCGCAAACGGACGGGCAGTCAGAGAGGACTATTAAAGTGTTAGAGGACATGTTGCGGGCATGTGTGATTGACTTTGGAGGACATTGGGATAAGTTCCTACCTTTGTGTGAGTTCTCCTATAATAATAGTTACCACTCCAACATTGATATGGCACCATTTGAGGCACTTTATGGGAGAGGATGTAAATCACCCATAGGATGGTTTGAGGCTGGAGATGTGAAACCTTTGGGGGTTGACTTGGTGAAGGATGCTCAGGATAAGGTAAGAAGCATCCAAACTAACCTTTTATCAGCCCAAAGTCGACAGAAAAAGTATGCAGACCATAAGGTAAGATACATGGCATTTCAGACTGGGATAAAGTTCTTCTTAAAGTGTCACCCATGAAGGGGGTGATGAGATTCGGTAAGAAGCCAAGCTTAGTCCTCGGTATATTGGACCCTTTGAAGTTCTTGACTGTGTAAGGCCAGTGGCCTATAGATTGGCTTTACCTCCAAAATTATCTGGAGTTCATCCAGTATTTCATGTGTCCATGTTTAAGAAGTATCATGGGGATGGGGATTACATCATAAAATGGGACTCGGTTTTGTTAGATAAAGACATTCAGTATGAGGAGGAACCGGTGACAATTCTTGATCGCGACATCCGGAAGCTGAGGACCAAGGAGATAAAGTTTGTGAAAGTTCAATGGAAGCATCGTTCAGTTGAGGAAGCTACTTGGGAAACCGAGAAGGACATGCGAGACAAGTATCCCAGTTGTTCAACGATTCAGGTACTACTCTACCCTTACTTTACCCAAGTCTTTCCTAGTTGATCACTCGGGGACGAGTGATGGGTAAATTGGTATCTATTGTAACGACCTGATTTCGTCATTAGGGAAAAGCCAATGGGGAAAGAATTGGGGCCAAAAACTTTTGAGTAGTAACTTGGGAATTCCTAGCCTAATCCAGTTTTGGAAGAAATCGGAGTCTGGGAGGTCTAGAGAAATCTGGTAATGAACGAGAGAGTTATTTATGAATTCAATCACATGAGTAGATAGCTAAGACGTTAAGGAACTCGTACGACTTTACAGAATCGAATTCGAGCGAGTAGAACTCCCGAAACTGATCTTAGCGTGAACGGGTAGTCTTTGAACGTCAAGGGTAGAAGGTGCGTTGTGAAATGGGAGTTTGAAACTCTAATTCCGACGTTCTGTCTCCGCGCAAGCCGCCAGGGCGGGATTTATCCCACCAGGGCGGGGCCGCTGTGGCGGGATGGGGTCCGCCATAGCGGCCCAGTCGCAACTTAAGTCAGGATTAAACCCCAAAAATGTTATTTTTCTGCAACATTCGTTCTTGAGAGCTAAGAAACGACCAGGGATATTTCTTGAAGGTTTTCCACCTCTTCTAGCACTAAAGGTAAGTTTTTACTCCCCTAATCCATTTTTCGATCCGTAGAACTTAGATTCTTGAGTAATTATTAGTGGGGGGAAGGTTTTGACCTGAAGTTAATGGTGGAAAAACTCTAAATTGGGTATTGAGATCTTGGGTTTGGCCTAAGGTTGATAATGTTGATTGTAATCCGGGTAAGTAGGCCTCAATTATTGATCCTTGTATTAAATTATTATTTTTAGACCACGAACAAGCGGAAAGAATCCGAAAAGGAAAGATTCAAGTGCCTTAGGGGGATTCAAGCTTGGTTTCGAGGTAGGTGATGGTTTGATTTCCTATTTGTGTGATGTATGTCGATTGATTGCTATATTGTATGCGTGCGTGTATGCGAAGAATGAAAATGTGTAAACGAACCTAATGTATTGATTATGAACAATACATATGATGAACTTGTGTACTTGAATATATAATGTGAGTATTGTACATTATGGATGTGATTGTGATTGTGGTTGTGTTGATTGGATCGGGTGTCACGTTCCGACACACTAATTGGGATCGTGTGTCACGATCCGGCACACTAACAGTTTGGGTATGGGTTCCCTGAGAGGACCATTGTGTTGTCATATCTATTTGCTATTGAGAATGTGGAATTGTACATTGCTTCCGAAATGGTAAATGAACTGTTTTCCGTATATGTGTAGCTTCCGAAATGGTAAATGAGTTGTTTTCCGTATATGTGTGCTTATTATATTGTGATTGTCATTGTATATTGTTCTTATGGGAGTAGTCGCGTGATCCTACCAGTACACTGTGGTTGTGTACTGATACTGCATTTGCTCTTTCTTTGTTGAGTACAGGGCATCTTCAGGCGGCTACTGACAAACCTCATTTAGGAGATCACTGATTGAAACCGAATTCAAGGGTGAGCCAATTCTTTCAGGCTGTCATGAGTTCTCCATTCTGTTTGGTCCATTTCTGTTCGGACTTAGACTAATACTTTAGATATTCGCTTGTTTAGTTTTGGGGTTATACCCCTTGTTCTTAGACTTGTCGTTAGTAGAGTTTTGGTACATTGACTTTCAGTTTCTAGGGGTGTTTTCCGCAATGTTTTGGTAATGGTTTTGTCGAACTTTCGGAGTTTATGGGAACTCCATTTTATTTCTGCATTTAAACTTGCTTCCGCATCTTTAAATGTGTAGTATTTGGGTTAAGGCTGCTTAGTTAGGTTGTAGTAATGGTTCTCCCATCGGAGGGTTAGTGTGGGTGTCAATCACGATGGTCTGGGTCGTGACACATACAATATAAAAAAGTTCAAATTGCATATCTAAACAAAACTTTAACTTCATCTCATGATTTCATATTATGATTTCATATCGCATGGCCAAATGGTCTCTTAGTAGGCCTTGAACATGTGATTTCATATCATGACATGAAATCATAAGATGAAATCAACATTTGGACATGCAATCTCACGTTGATTTCATTTCATGAGTTGAAATTCCAAATTCTCCAAAAATTGACCCACAAGTTTATATTTTGTAAAAAAGGCTCACATTTAATATATATATATCTACTAGCCTTTTTTTTCATATGTAAATAAAATTTATAATTCATATCATTACTTTTAAATCGTTTATATCTCATATAACGATTATTTTCGCCAATATAACATTTATTTTTAGTTCAGATTAATTCTTAATTTACCATTTATATTCACCAAATTCATTAATTTAGATCAAATTTATAACTACTTCATTAAAATCAATTAATAAAAAAAATTCATGATTTTATTGAGTGGGACAAGACTAATCACTATGACATTAATTGAAAAAATAATTTTCTTAGCTACTAACAACTTGAACACTACAATTTATGTTTAATTTTTTTTTTTATTGAATTAAAGTTTGATCAATAAGTGTTATATGTGTCATGCGATTTTATAATTTTTACTTATTTTGTAAGATTGTATAAAGAATTGGACAATTTTAATAACTTCAACTTGCATTTCCTATTTTATGGCAATTATTTCCCATTTCCCCTTTGTAACTTGAAAAAGCAGTCTTTTTTTTAATTTTCCATTCGGTGTTCGGAGCCGGCCACATTGGAGCCTCGATTAAATTTTTTTTTTTTTTGGTTTCTCATCTGTTGTCCGGAGCCCACCACATTAGAGCCTCAACAAAATCTGGATCACGCACTGCTGAGCCCATTCGAGATTGACGCTTCCAACATGATTTTTTTCATACTGAGTACTCAAATCCAATATATCTAATTAAGGGGGAAACAACACACCACTATACCACACATGTTGGTCAAACCAACACCGTCGACCCTACTAAATATCGAATTTGAAAGGACTGCCGTTCGATTAAGATCAACGGCAGAAACAGTAGGTAATTGTTTCGTCATAATTCGAGAATCCTCAAAGCTCAATCTAAAACCTCATTGGAACTCTCTTTACCCGTTCTCTCACGCCACATCACTGCTTTGTTCGAGTGCAGCATTTTACTACTCGAATGGATGAGGATTTTGATATTCCGGGGGCAGAAGGAATGGATGATGACATGGATCTGCCGGACGAAAGTCCGATCATGAAAGTCGGCGAAGAGAAGGAGATCGGAAAAGAAGGTTTGAAGAAGAAGCTTGTTAAAGAAGGCGAAGGATGGGACACTCCTGGAGCTGGAGATGAAGTAGAAGGTAAAATTACTCTCTATCCATTGTTGTTTCTCTTGCTAAAATCATCTCATTTTGTGATGATTTTATTTAATCCACAGTTCATTATACTGGCACTCTGCTTGATGGGACCAAGTTCGATTCCAGTCGCGATAGGGGCACTCCTTTCAAGTTCACTCTCGGTCAAGGTTAGAAAACGTAACTCTACTTTTTAACATTCACTGCGTTCTCTCTCGTAGAGTTTTGTATAGTGTGTTAATAGTTTTAGTATATCAACAATAGTTAGCTTGCTAGTTTAATATGTTTGCTATTGCTTGAGTGGCTCTCTTAGAATCAATCTTTTGATTTAATGAATATTAATCTGAAGGCTTCCCGTACTAAGAAATCTGGCGTCATGTTAGTGCTGGTCACATCCATGAGATGTAATGTATCAAGGTAGCCTGATTTGTCTGTTCTGAGTAATAAGAAGTGCTCATTTCTATGAATCTCAATGTTGAGAATTTGGTCTAATATCAGTTTTTTTTTTTGTATAATTGGATATTGAAATTAGTTTTTTTCTAATGGCAACTGGATTGTTATAGTACTAAATTTTGTTTTTGAAACTGGTAAGTTTATTATTATAGTACTAAATTTATATATCTTAAAGTGTACATTTTAGAATCATGATTGTGCTGGCTCTTAAAATACTGATCCGTCAATTTGTTTATTTTCTCATTCTTCTAGGGTGGAAGTAGCTTGCACTAAGGAAGTGTATAATTAGGCAGCCTTATACCAAGGTTTGAACTATATGATTGCAAAGTTGATCATGAGAATCTGAAATAGTTTTGCTCCTAGGGCTTTGGTCTAGTGGTAAGACTGCAACACTTGGTGTGTGGCTTAGGAACACATCAGGAGTTAACACTTCCGTAGTAAAAAGTTTGGTGTTTTGACTGAGCTTCGCATTCTGCACTATGATCCTAGGGGATTTATCGGTTATAAAAAAACTGAAATAGGTTTACAGCATGTATGTTGATGTTTACCGTATGTATTCAATATTATATGTGAGTGATTGATAGTTGATATTCACACACATATGTATGTGTTTCTGTGCATGTGTGTATTTGGAAGAGGGTATTAACAGTTTGATTTATAAGCAGTTTATTCAGTGATTCTAGATTTGGTTTCGTTTTACTAGTTACAGGAGATTATTGATTAATATAAGCTCTATCAAAACCAAGAACTGAAGTACTGATGTTTACCGTATGTATTCAATATTATATGTTCCATATATCTTTGTTTTGTATTAAATCTTGGATGAATGATATCTTGGTATGTGCTTTGCTGATGCTTCTGTTCTTATCTTATAGGACAAGTGATTAAGGGATGGGATCAAGGTATTAAGACAATGAAAAAGGGTGAAAATGCCATTTTCACCATTTCTCCAGAGCTGGCTTATGGAGAGTCTGGTTCTCCTCCAACTATCCCTCCAAATTCCACTCTCCAGTTTGATGTTGAATTGCTATCATGGGTGAGTGTAAAGGACATCTGCAAGGATGGTGGTATCTTCAAGAAGATCCTCACCAAGGGAGAGAAATGGGAAAATCCCAAGGATCTTGACGAAGTTCTAGGTATCTGTCTTCTGTCTTCCTTTTAATTTCATCAGAGGTTTGTGTGTATTTATTTGGTCGAACAGTGATAAGCATTTGGTTTGATCTTATTGTTCAGTCAAGTATGAAACTCAGCTTGAAGATGGATCATTGGTTGGAAAATCAGATGGAGTGGAGTTCACTGTTCAGGAAGGTATCCATTGAGTCATTGCAGTATCTCGTTCACAAAGTTTATAGATTCACTATCATGCACTAACATTATTATTGGGACAGGACACTTCTGCCCTGCTATTGCGAAAGCTGTGAAAACTATGAAGAAAGGTGAAAAAGTCCAGTTGACGGTGAAGCCACAGTGTAGGTGGTCCTTCCAAGAAAGGGTTCTTGTATCTTCCTGTAAAGTGCTTTCACTAACATTTCTAATTTGCTTGCTGCAGATGGCTTTGGGGAGAAAGGAAAACCAGCCTCAGGTGATGGAGGAGCGGTCCCACCTAATGCTACACTGCAAATTAGCTTGGAGTTGGTAACATGGAAGACTGTCTCAAGTGTAACTGACGATAAGAAAGTAATAAAGAAGATCTTAAAAGAAGGGGAAGGATTCGAGAACCCGAATGAAGGGGCTGTGGTTAAAAGTTAGTTACTCAGGATGTTGTAGATTTATGAATTAAAAGCATGATATCTGACAAATGTTTGAATTGACATCTTGTAGTGAAATTGATCGGCAAGCTACAAGATGGCACGGTCTTCATAAAGAAGGGCCACAATGGAGAAAATGAAGACGAGCTTTTCGAGTTTAAGACAGATGAGGGTATGGTTTCTGAATTACATTATTGTCGTTACAGCTAAGATATGATTTTGTGACTTTCTGGTTGGCTCTATTCTTTGTTTGATTTGTTCACTGTTGATCTGCCTTGAACAGAGCAAGTTATAGATGGGTTGGATAGAGCTGTCATGTCAATGAAGAAGGGTGAAGTGGCACTGCTAATAATTGCACCTGATTATGCCTTTGGTCCATCTGAATCAAAGCAAGACTTAGGCGTTGTTCCTCCCAACTCAACTGTATATTATGAGGTTGAGCTGGTTTCCTTTGTCAAGGTATGTGATACAGTTTTTCCTTATAATTCGTACTCTTCCCTGTGCCAAAGTGTAGTCTCATGTCTTTAATTTGGCCTGCAGGAAAAGGAATCATGGGATTTGAATACCCAGGAGAAAATTGAGGCTGCTGGCCAAAAGAAAGAGGAAGGAAATGCTCTCTTCAAGGCTGGTAAATATGCAAGAGCATCAAAGAGATATGAGAAGGTGTGTAGTCTCCAAGATATGGTGCTCCTTTGTTAGTGAGTAATTAATTGCTGGGGTCTTTGATCCAGTTTTGCCTGACAGCAGGAATTGAAATAAATGCAGGCTGCTAAATTTATTGAATATGATACTGACTTTAGTGAAGAGGAAAAGAAACAAGCTAAAGCTTTGAAGATCAGCTGCAACTTAAATAATGCAGCTTGCAAGTTGAAACTGAAAGATTACAAGCAGGCGGAGAAGCTGTGTACCAAGGTTCCACTAGATCAGAACACACCTTCTGGCCTTCTTATTTTCATTGATCTATTTATATCTTTACTGATTCTGTGCACTTTAGGTGTTGGAAACTGAGAGTACTAATGTTAAAGCTCTATACCGGAGAGCTCAAGCATATATGAACATGGCAGATCTTGATCTGGCTGAATTTGACATTAAGAAAGCCCTTGAGATTGATCCTAACAACAGGTATTGTGTTATTTCTTCTATACTGGCTGTCCAAATATGTTGCATCTCTTTCGTGTTATTATAAGTTGTATTTTTTTATGACATGAAGGGATGTGAAGCTTGAATACAAAGCTCTGAAGGAGAAAGTTAAGGAATTCAATAAGAAGGATGCAAAATTCTATGGGAACATGTTTGCTAAGTTAAATAAGTTGGATACCAACTAGATGTAAGTTTCAGACTCATGATTTCTAGAGTCTATGTAGCTCCATCTTGTTTGGTGACTAGTTAAAGACGCACTTTATCTTTGTGAGAACTCTGCTTCCAAGCAACCACAACCGATGAGCTTAGACAGCAAGGCATAGTTGCCTTAAGCAGACAAGTCTTACTTTCATGGTGCCTTGTTAGTTGTTTAGGAATGTTAGTCTTAGCTATTAGAACAACTTGATCTCTGTTTACACTGGATTTGTGGAATCAGTCATAGCCATCAAAAACACTTGATCTCTTTTGTTGAATCCTATTTGCATGAGGTTAACTTTGACGCCTGAATAAGGTTCTTGCAGCTGAGTTATTGAAGCTCTTCTACATGTTTAGGCTTAATGTTGGTTGCTATCTTAATGGACCTTATGAAACTGTGTTGTGCTAGGCTGTGGATGAAGCAGATGAATATGTTTTTCTGTTTACTCGTGGTATCAAATTTGTGGGTCCAAGGGAAAAAATAATGTGATGTTCTGCATTCAATTCTCTCTCTATTTTAAGAGCAAAGCAAATGTATGAAAGAGAAAAAAGAGAAACAAATTGTAATGGGCTTTAAACGTATCCAGGTGCGATTTTTTATGGAAAATTACATAAATAGAGCAAACTTAAGGACTAAATATACTTAGGTGTGATAGTATAAGTTTCATTTGCTTCTATCTCTCACCTTTGACATGACACAACACTTCTCCACCCATTTTCAAACTCCTACATCCTCGCAACATACATCATGTCACGATTGTCTGCCTTAAATTGTGGATTATTTTTCAATTAGGTAAATATTTTGTATAATTATATGTTGGTAAGCGTATTTCATAATTTACTATTATTATTTTTCAGTTTGAAGCGACAACTTTTCTAGGATTTCTGAAACAAGTTTGGGTTTTGTGCATCAATTACTGATTCTAGCATTCCTAAGACGATTACTATGTTGAAGTTTTTTTCTTATTTTAATTAGAAATTATCTAAATTTTATTTTTTTATTAAAAGTAGCTAAATTTTGAATAGTCTTGAAATGATGAGTTGCACTTAATAAGCAGTCCAAGAAGTAGTTATTTGTCAACTGGATTCATTTTGATATTAAGGATTTATAATTTATTTGGCTAAGTGTTTGGAAAGTTAAAAATATATGTTTTTATTTATTTTATAAAAAAATAGTTATTAAAGAGTTAAAAGTGTTTGATCAAATTTTTAATAAAAAATAAGTATTTTTAAGCTTTATCAAAAGCTATTTTTCAGAAGTTGAAAATAATAACTTCTTCCTATACACACATTTTAAAAGCTTGATTAAACATAATTTGTTAATCTAGTATCAAATTAAAAAATTATTAAATTGATTAGTCAAACACAATTATTACTCTTCAAGATTACTTTTTCAAACAATGAGTACTTTTTGAAATAGCATAAATTGTTGTAAATAATGAAATGTGGATGTCCTGTAGCAAATTCATACTTCATGACTTTTAGGATTTAGGCATGACTTTTAAGGATACAAATATTGTTACACTCCGAGAATTTCTAAGTTGAGACCCGAACTATTCTTCATTTACGTATAAGGTCGTGTCGGGTGATTCTTAAATTATGCTTAGGTGTTAAGGTCAATTCTTTAGTGTGAGAATAAATTTGGAGATGACTTAAATGTCACAAGAATCCCTTAGCACAAAGTTGAGTTGAAAGCTTCTTTACCGATTAAGTTTTGATATAAGTAACTATTTATGTCAACTTCAAACGATTATATCTCTCCGCACAAAATGAGTTAGGTGACCCATGACCTATCAAATTGAAGGTCTACGAGTCCTCTTTTCAACGCCACCAAGTTTGCCTCATTTCGAGTTTGAAGTAAATAGTTATGGCTGTTTTACCAGAGACTGTCACATCCGAGTTTCCTGAAGACAATTCCTACAACTTGCTTCTACGGGTCGTGAAAATTTCGACGACCTGTACTGTCAACTCGTCAAAAACTTCAGAGAAGTCAGATTTTGGGGTCCAATTCCTACGGATTCATTTTACGGGTCGTAGATTGGACCCATAGAATGAGATATTGAGCCGTAAAATTCAATATAAATTCCACGGATGGAATCTACGGTCCGTAGAACAAACCACGAACCATAGATGGACCCGTACAAGGTTTTTGTTAATTTTTAAGAAGGTACTTTAGTTTTTTTCCACCCCTTCTAAGCCTAAACCACAACGTTTTTACACCTAGTTAAGGATTTAAATGGTTTTAATCAATCCTTTTATGTTCATTAACGCTTCCAAGTCTTAGAGAAAGGATCCAAGAGGAGAAAGCTAGGGTTTCGAGCGTTCTTCGAGTTTTCACCGTTTTCGCCAAGAACTTCGTTCTTCCGGGTATGTAAGACTATTATAGTTTTGGACTAGTTGATCCTCACGCCCTACATCTAAATTCAGTCAGTAATAGTTTAATCCAGTATTCTACTCAAAGATCCATAAAATTCTAAATTCGAATTGTATTCTTATTCTGAGTTTTAATTTCTAAATTATGAGATTATGATATTTTATGCATTGAGATTATTGGATTGTTGTTCATGTTTTATTTCACATGAACCCTAGTTAATGATATTTTGTTGAAAGCCTTTGTGTATTTATTTTGAAATTTTAAAGTGAGTTCAAGAGTATTTTAAAGTATCTTTTGAGAAGAGTTTAAGGGAACACAAATGGTTCCAAATGTACTATTTTCACATTGAGAAAAGAACTACGATTCATGATTAATATGACAGTCGAGTATGACATTAATGTTTAAGCAGTATGGTTACTAGATATACCATCAATGTTTATGTAGTATGACTTCCTGAGTCATCAATGAATAAATCACAATATGATTTTAGATATAGTTTTGAGAAAGAGTTTTCAAATATGAATTGAGTAAGAGTATAAGGGAACTAAGTATCACTTTTTACATTGTCAAAAGAGAAACTTTGATTTCTAAACAAGTTAATGAGTTCAGAGAAGTTACCTTTTTAAGAGGATATTTTGAGTAATTACCTCAAATTGAGAAAGAGTATGTTTTATACATTTGAGCATGAGTATATATTTATTGGGAGTAGTATTGAGCACCGATATAGGGATGAGTTCAGACAACTCACATTCCTCATAAACCATGTAGTCAACATGGGTAAAGGATCGTACTTTTTAGACGACTCCTTATTGCTTTCGAGTAGAGCTTTAGTGGATCAACTTAGTTGAGATGTTCTATACCCCGGTAAGGTACAAGACAATTCTAGCAGCGTGGGTGAGACGTTGTATCATCATGTTGCTCATAGTGATGGTTGTCGGTTAGAGAATCTCCCAAATAGAGTTAAAAATGTATTTTAATATACCACTTAATATGTTGAGTTCAGAGATGAGTAAGTATTTTTAAAGTTTAAATAATTTCACTCCTTTAATTCTTTACATTCAGTTGAGTATCTTGCTTCAGCTTATTCAGTTTAGTTATTTATTTTACTCAGCTATATATTATACTCGTACATTCAATGTACTGATGTCATTCGACCTGCATATTTTATGATGCAGATTCAGGTATTTAGGATCCTCAATAGGAATTTCAGTGAGATCATTTCATCTACTCATCAGCTTCTGAGCGAGGCCTCCTTGCTTCTGGAGGAATCCAATTTTTATGAGTTGTTAGTAGTAGTTTTTTGAGGTGTCTTGGGTCTTTCTCCGAAACTCATCTATATACAATAGATGCTTCATAGATAGACAATTTTGGAGAGTCTTTCAGTTTCAGATGTTTTATTTAAAACTTATGTTTCCTACACATTATATTCAGAGTGTTTTGAGATTTAATAAACTATTGATTAAGCATTTCTTTCAGTTTGATGCTTGTGTATGCTTGAGTTAGTCTTCCGCTTGTAGTCAGCCATGATGAGGGTTCGTTTGGGGACCAACAATATTTCTCAAGTGTCGATCACGTCTAGGGTGTAGGCTCGAGTCGTGACAAATACACTCTTACCTTTTATATATATTCCTCTTACCTACAGAAAGATACACATTGAAATATTGGATGAAAAACATTACTACTCGTTTTTTCTTTTTCTTTGCTATTAAACTTCTAATATCTTTATTTTATAACACGTTATCAACACAAAGTCTCTTGTAAGGTATGTTTCAGTGATATAACTATTTCTATTTTAAGATTCTAAACATAAGTATACATTTGAATATTTTCAGTTTTTATGTTCTCTAAATAATATAAGGTGGTAGTAAATTTTATTAATTGATAAAAATAAAATTCCTTATTAAAGAATACTGCATATGATATTCTTAATTTTCAATGGTTAAAAGTTTATTATTTTAATATAATTAGACTATTTTTATGATAGATTTCAGCATGTCAAATTTGTCAAAATTGAAGTTTGTGGCACTTGATATTTCTGGCAAAAATTATTTATTATGGGTACTCGATGTTGAAATTCACCTAGACGCTAAAGGTCTTGGTACCACCATTACTAAAGATAATGCAACATCGAGTCAGGACAAAGCGAAGGCTATGATTTTTCTTCATCATCATTTGAATGAAGGATTAAAGGTCGAATATTTGACAAGAAAAGATTCTTGAATTGTGGACTGGTTTAAAGGAAAGATGTGACCACCTTAAGGCACCAATATTGCTTAGGGATCGTTATGAATTGATACACTTACGATTATAGGACTTTAAAAATGTATGTGAATAATTCTGTTGTATATAAAATAACTTCCCAATTAAAATTATGCGAAAAAATATAACAGATGAGGATATGTTGGAAAATACTCTTACTACTTTTCATGCCTCAATCTGGTGTTACAACAACGATACCGTGAAAGGGGATTTAAAAAGTATTCTGATTTAATCTCATGCCTTCTTATGGCTGAGCAACATAATACCTTTTTATTGAAAAATCATGAAGCATGTCCCACTGGAACTGCTCTATCATCGGAAGCAAATGCGGTAGAAGCACATGACCAGTCTGAAAGAAGACAAAATAAAAATTGAAACCATAATAATGTGTGTGGACGTGATAAGGATAAAAAATAATATAATAATCATCGTGTTAATGGTCATTACTTATAAAGAGAGAACAATATGGGTTCTCAGAGTAATTATTTAAGAGGTAATTGTCATCGTTGTGTCATGAAAGACCATTGGAAGAATGAATGTCGACGCCTGAGCATTTTGTCAGGCTTTATCAAAATTTCTTTAAAAGAAAGGCAAATAATGGTGGTACATCTTCTTCTAATGCTTGGGTGGAGTCACACTTGACCTTTGAAAATAATGTAGAGGAAAGACCTTCGCAAATGCACAATGATAATATCGAAGCGAATTTGGCTTTGAAGAATGATGATTTTGATGACCTCAATGATATTACTCATTTGGTGGTTGAAGACTTCTCTGGGGATCGTAACTGATGTTTGATTTTATTTTATGATGTATAATATATTGTTGTTTTTATGTGCTTTTGATTATCATTTTTAATGTTACTTTTATTTTAAAATAAAATAATATAAAGACTTAAGTTTTCTTGCAATGTTACTAGTTATTTTATCTCTTATGATGTACTTTTATTTTATGACGATAAATAAAATTTCTCAGTCTTCAATTATATCCAAGATGAGTAATGAAGATATGCGTTTTCTGGATAATGCTACAACTCACACTATATTAAGAGAAAATAAATATTTCTCTCATTTGATTATGAAAGAGGTCAATGTTAATACAATATTTGGTAGTACACAAATTATTGAGGGCTCTGAGAGAGCAGCCTTATTAGTACCTGGCGGAACATTATTGGCCACTAATAATGTTTTATATAGTAGTAAGTCTCAAAGAAACTTGTTAAGTTTCAAGGTTTATTCGTCAAAATGAGTATCATATTGAGACTGCTAATGAAGGAAATGTTGAATACCTTTATGTTACTACAATAAAAGAGGGAAAAAGATTTGTGCATGAAAAATGATCTGTTCTTTCTTCTGGATTGTACCACACAAGTATTGATGTGGTTGAATCACATGTTATGGTAAATAAAAGGTCTATTGATCATAATGATTTCATCATTTGGCATGACCGATTGGGCCATCCCGATTATAATATGATGTGCAGAATTATTGAGAATTCACACGGACACACTTTAAAGATCAGAAAATTCTTGGAAACTGATTACTAAACCATCAACAATTAAGATTGGGATTGAATCCTCTGCATTTCTGAAACGTATACAAAATGGTATATGTGGGCCAATTCACCCTTCATGTGGACCATTTAAATATAATATGATCTTGATAAATGTATCTACAAGATGATCGCATGTGTGCTTATTATCAACTCACAACATGACTTTTGCGAGAATGTTGGCTCAAATTATAAGGTTGAAAACACAGTTTTCAGATTATACAATAAATACAATTTGTTTTGATAATGCTGGTGAATTTATATCTCAATCCTTTAATGATTATTGCATGTCCATTAGAATAACAATTGAAAATCTGGTTGCTCATGTTCATACTCAAAATGAACTAGTAGAATCATTGATTAAATGTCTCCAGTTGATAGCTAGACTATTACTAATGAGAAAAAAAACTCCTACTTTCGGTACGGGGGCACGCTATTTTGCATGCAACAACATTTGTACACATAAGATAAATCATTTTTCATGATTACTCCCTATTATAATTGACTTTTGGGAAGGAGTCAAATATTTTCCATCTTAAGTTTTTTGGATGTGCGGTATATGTTTCAATTGCTCCACCGCAACCCACAAAGATGGGTCCCCAAAGAAGATTGGGAATATATGTTAGGTATGAATCTCCTTCTATTATAAATATTTGGAACCTATGACTACAAATTTATTTACGGCAAGATTTGTTGACTGTCATTTTGATGAATTTGAATACCCAACATTAGGGGAGAAACATAAGCATTTGGAAAAGAAAATATATTGAAATACAGTATCACGATCTCATTTAGATCTCGAACAAATCAATGTGAACAAGAGGTTCAAAAAATAATTTATTTATAAAATACTGCAAATCAACTACTAGATGCATTTAGTAACCTTCCAAGGGTTATTAAATCTCATGTTTCAGCTACAAATGCTCAAGTTCGAGTTGATATTCTGATAGAATAAACTGTTAATACAAATGAGTCTCGACCACGTCTGAAACATGGTAGACCAATTAGTTCTAAGGATAAAAATCTTCGAAAAAAATGAGAAAATGATCATAATATGAAGGCGAATGCTCAAGGAGATCCCTAAGACATAACAAATGATGAGACACCAGAAAAGATCGACATATCTGAAAATAATTAGAATGAAGAGATCTTAATAAATTATGTCTCGACAGGAAAAAGGTGGAACCAGAATGATGTTGTGGTTGATAACATTTTTTCTTATAGTGTTGCGATTGAAATAATGCAACAAGATAAGGATCTTGAACCAAAATATGTCGATGAATGTAGATAGAGAAATAATCGGCCAAAATGAAAGGACATAATTTAAGCGGAGTTGACTTCACTTGAAAAAATGTGAAATAGAGTATCAATTAAGCGAAATTATTAGCCTTAATGATACCAATAAAGTATATAATATTGATTTAGTATCAATTAAGCGAAATTATCAGCCTTAATGATACCGATACAATATATGATACTGATTTAGTATCAGTTAAGAGAAATTATCAACTTTAATGATATCATTACAATATATGACACTGATTTAATATCAGTTAAACGAAATTAATTGAAGATATATAATATAATTATTTAACGGGCTATAAATATAAAAGGATATACGTTTGTAATTATTTTATTTTTATGAGATCTTTGCTTAGCTTTCTCTTTTGAAAGTTGGGCCAAACGAACGGACTATTATGGTAAGGCAACGAATGAGAATGAATGTAAGGCCCAAGATTGGGAGGCAGCAGCCATAGTAAAAAGTAGGGTTTTGGTGTGGTTCCTGCTCCCTACAAAGTGAAAGAGAAGTGGTGTAGTCTGCCTCTTCGCGGCTAAGCTTTGAGCAACCATGGGTATGCATCTCAAGTTTTCCATTTCCTCTCTCTCCCCTCTCTGTAGATTCATTTTATCTTCTCTTTGTCTAGTTTTATTAATGAGTATGGCATATTTGTATAATGTATATAAGGTATCTCACGAGACTCTATGCACAAGAGGCGTGCCACTGGTGGCAAGAAGAAAGCGTGGAGGAAGAAGCGAAAGTAAGTCCTAGTCTTTGCCTCTTGTTCTTGTGTTTCCTGTCTCCATTCTATGTCTCTATCTGCTTATTCTATTCAGCAATTATGCTACTGAAATGAGTCCTAAAATAATTGTTGATATTGAAATTTAGCTACTGCTGGTTAGGACCTCTTAGTAGTTGCTGTAATTGGAAAATTATATTTTATTTTGAATGATGTGTGGACTAGCTTGTGTGCACCCCGATTAATCAACACTTGCTTTTGTCCTAGTTTATAGTTTGTAGGGTTGAATTGGTTTTTGCCAGTAACTTTATACATGGATGCATGATTTTACCTGAGAATGAATTGACTGGGGTAACAAACAGTCCAGTGAATGTCTTTAACTTGGATTGATATACTCGGCTTTTCCTTTTCCTAATTAAGAAGTGTATTTCCTTGGAGACGAGTAAACTTTATACTAGAAGATTCCCTATTGCTATTCTCTTTTATTTCAGCTGTAGGAACTAGGAAATTTGAGTCATAGTAATAGTAGCTGAATTGATAGTAAACTTGTTAAGATCTACTGTGATTTCTTTATAAATTTTCCAACCTAGGAATCCGGTGCTCTATCTTTTCATGATGGAAGTAGCCCTTTCATAATAAATCTGCTAATCTGTGTATCTGTTGTGGTACTAGATCCTTTATAACGAAGATTTAGTGATTTTACTTATAGGAGAGATCATTATCTATTTGCAAAAGAGAATCTATATAAGAGAATCCGAATGGCCAAATGATTTAATTAACTGTAACATGAGGATTCAACATTCTGTAAATCTTTAATTATTTGATAGACTAGTAAGTAGTTTGGCCATAGATTTCAAATATTTTTTTTAAATTTATTTGGAATTCATGTAGTTAGAGATGTGTTTGGTTATTCATTTTGCAAAGGAGATAAGAGATCACTTTATTCGGAATTTATGAGTTGGAGTTCGAAAAACAGGTTCGGAACGCTTCCATTTGAATCCAACTCCAAGTTGGATTTGAAATTTTTATAACCAAACACTGTTTTCGAAATAAAGTTCAATTGTTCTGGAGAAAGTGAATAAATCTCATGGTCAAATGGCTGTATATCCCAAAAGACTACAGATTGACCTTACAAAATAGGCTACCAATTAAACTACCATAATTGATTTATTCTAGGATATTTCTATTAATTTGATCTAGTAAAATTGAAGTAAATCAGTTTCTACACATAATCTCTAATATATACTGTAGCTTGAGTAAAACAAGGTGCAGAAAATGAACATATATTCTGTTGGAAAATGATGGTTGGATAAGTCGTCTTCCCGTGACCTGCAGAACAATGTGTTAAACCAAGCTTTTTTCATTTGTAAATCACTGTATTTTGGCTGCATTCTCTGAATCTAATCATTTCCTTGAATTCTTTGAAGGTATGAACTTGGCCGCCAGCCTGCTAATACAAAGCTCTCAAATAACAAGACAGTCAGACGAATTCGTGTGCGTGGTGGTAATGTAAAGTGGAGGGCACTGAGATTGGATACAGGAAATTACTCATGGGGTAGTGAGGCAGTCACACGTAAAACTCGTATCCTTGATGTGGTTTACAATGCCTCAAACAATGAACTTGTCCGTACACAAACACTAGTCAAGAGTGCAATTATTCAAGTTGATGCTGCACCATTTAAACAATGGTACCTCCAGCATTATGGTGCTGACATTGGTAGGAAGAAGAAGGGACCCGCTAAGAAGGAAACTACTGAGGTACTCGAAACACCATTCATCTTAATTAGTAATTGTTTGAGTTAATTATTTGTGATGACTACGATTTATGAACTCTGATGACACTGTCCAAGTGTCTACATGCCAAATGATTTGCAAGTGCTGAATGAATTCTTCCAATATATTCTGATACTACTTATTCTTGGCTGATACAGGAAGGAGAAGGTGCTGCTGCTGCCGCCGAGGAAACTAAGAAGAGCAACCATGTTCAGAGGAAAATTGAGAATCGCCAAAAGGACCGTACACTTGATCCTCACCTTGAAGAGCAATTTGGTGGTGGTAGGCTTTTGGCCTGCATCTCTTCCCGACCTGGTCAATGTGGCAGATGTGATGGGTAAGCTTTTATGCTCAATACTTTGTTTCGTGCTTCATAAGAATAATGTTCAGTAATTTGATTTGCTGTTATGCTTTAATTGAAAATTGATAGGTACATTTTGGAGGGAAAAGAGCTTGAGTTCTACATGAAGAAACTACAGAAGAAGAAAGGCAAGAGTGGAGCTGGTGCTGCTGCTTAACTGGTGCTACCAGAATCAATCTTCAGACTAGTTTCATATGGTTCTCTATTGTTGTAATTCCAATTTTGGGGATATGTGATTTTGTATGCAGTACCTTTTATTTTCTTCTCTCTTGTACTCTTACCAAATTTTAGTATGATCTCCTAGACTACTTTTCTTTATCATTATCAGTTTTTCCATGGTCAGTCCCAGTTGCTCTTGAAGGTTTTGTTAATTAAGTGGGATGATATTCATGGTCAAGTTTACTGATAAGAGTGGTTCCTGCATTGTTATATTTAATAGAGCAGTGATTAAATGTGGCCAGAAGGAGATTTTTTATTTTTTTTGATTTAGCACCAAAGCTGCAAAGAAATCATGATGTTCTAACATGAGGTGGAAGGTCAATAGCTATTCTTAGCATATAGGATATTAAACAAAGGCTTAATACATAATCAACCTCTTTAAACTTGCAAGAATGTTTCTTTAAACACTAATTAAGTTATGTTTAAATAGAACATTTCAACTTCTAATGATGTGTTCCAATTAGAAATTATTAGTTCAAATTATTGTTCTTAAGTGTGTTTTCACTTGTCCAGTTAAATTTTAGACACTTTCTGATTGAGGTTAATGTGTATGTGGTTTATTTAATTATCTAATAGGCGAATGAAAATATGCGTAATGTTTAAAATTTTAATTGAAAATGTATAACTGAAATACTTTATTAGGAGTTGAGGTATTCAATCGAAAGTTTAAAACATGTTTTTAAGTTATTTTTGGAGTGTTTGAAAAAATTAAAAATAACTTAAAATAAGTTAAAAATAACTTTAAAAAAGTTAAAAATAGGTACTCCCATACTTTTCATTTTTTAACTTAAAAGTTACAAAAAATTGAATTTTTAAAGAGTTAATATCTTAAAAGGTCACTGAACTATGAAAAATTATATAATAAAGTCACTAAACTTTATTTTGTATCACTAAAATCACTCAACTTAACACTTTTATCTTGTAAACTTTATTATATATTTGTCAATAAAATAAATCTGACATGGCAAAATAAAATATATTTTATGCCATGTTATCCTGGCCCCACAAATAAATAAAATTATAAAATATATTTATAAATATACCCACCCACCCTCAAATTGTCTTCTCCTAAAAGACTAAAACTAGGGGGTCAATAGTACGGTTCAGTCAGTTATTTTTTTAAAAATTATACCATCTCATTTTTTTTTGGGTATTTTATATTATATAACCAAATTAGACTTTTTAAAGTCATCTCAATCATATCGGTTTTTCTTCAGTATTGGTACAGTTCGATTAATTTTCATTTTTTTTTTACTTTAAAAATATCACCTCAAAATATACTACTATTAATATATTTCTTTCACAAATATGTTCTTGAAGAAGCAGTTTAATTCTTCACCAAAAAGACAAGAATGTAAAACCTTGTTGCCGTATTGTTTGATCTTAAATATTTAATAGGAGTGTTTGAATATGTTTTGTTGTATTGTATGATAGAGTATCTATTACAATATCTTTTAATTTTCAACCTAATTAAGTAAATGTTAATTAAAAAGCAAAAATCCAAAGTCGTCTAGTCACCAGAGGCCTATGACCTAAGTTATATTTATATTTGAAAAATGTTATAAAATATATTTATATATTAAATTTAACATATTGTTAATATATAAAATATATTTACATACATGTAAGGTTATTCGGTTCCGGTTCAAGAATTTTTCGGTTTTTTTCATAAATTAAAAAGACCATCCCAATTGTTAGGGATGGTTATACACTTAGATAAAAGTCTACGGTTTTATTAAAAAATAGCATAAATCGGTTTGATTAGATTATGTTCGATCGATTTTTCATATTCTTTTGACACCCCTACCTAAAACCCTATTTCTCTTGCTATATCTCCCGCTTCTTTTACTTCTTTCTTTGTTTCTCCCAAAAGTTCTCATCCACAAAGAGGCGTTGGAAAGTTTATTTTTAAGGTTATTGATGCTAATTTTTTCTTAAACAATGAATTCCTTCATTTCTTCGAGGAATACTGATGTACAAGTATCGTCAGCTGTTAAAATTTAACATTTATTTCCTATGTTGATTAGAATTTTTTTAAAATGTTGTTGATAAGAAAAGAATTTAGATTATCTGTAATAGTCCAAAAAAACGTTACTGATTTTATTGCAAAAACGAGGGAAAGACATAAAAATGAATGTATTTTATAATTTGTGGGGTCCATGATTACATGACACCAAAATAAATAAATTTTATAATTTTATTTATTTGTGGGGTCCATGATTACATGGCATAAAAAATAATTTAATTTGCCATGTTAAATTTGTTTTAAAGATAAATGTAGTTTAATGATTTTAGAAGATAAAAGTGTTAAGCTGAGTGATTTTAGTGATACAAAATAAAGTTAAGTGACTTTATTAGATAATTTCTCATAGTTCAGTGACCTTTTAAAATATTAACTCATTTTTAAAAACTACCTTCAAAAAGCTATTTTTTTTAAAGTTAAGCCAGCTCTTAATTTGGATGTCTAAATAGAATATCATGATAAGTTTAAGGGGTTGACTATGTATAAAGCTTTGAACAAAGACGCGATAGAGGTGTATTAATTATTACTCCTTGTATTTTATATTACTTAGTCCCTGTTGACCTAACACATTCTTTAAGAAAAGGGTAATATGAATAAAAAAAAACTCAAGAACAATAAAATATCTATTTTTAATATAGAGTCCAACTCTGTCACAATCCGATTTCTTGAGTCATGATGGCGCCTACCAACCCGCCAGTAGGCAAGACAAACCTTGTCCCGAAACTTGAGAGTAATGGGACTGAGGGGGGAACTATCCTTAACTAAGCGAAGCATAAATAAATAAAAGACATAAGAGGAAGGCGGAAGCGAACCCAAAACTATATATACAAAAGATACCTCCCACAACCTGGAAGTCACATGTACAGAACCACTAA
Organism: Solanum etuberosum; assembly: GCA_029582245.1. NCBI lineage: Eukaryota > Viridiplantae > Streptophyta > Magnoliopsida > Solanales > Solanaceae > Solanum > Solanum etuberosum. The sequence continues at coordinate 32,319 of JAJONR010003526.1, read as the reverse complement.
AAGAGTACAAGTCCCAAAAGTGGACCACAGAAACAAGACTGCCTCAAAAAGCAAAAGGCAAGTCAAAATGTAAATACAGAATTGAGACAAGAAATCCCAGAACGCCATGAGCTCCGCCTCGTCTCTAGAACAGACTGTTGCAGGCTCGACCTCAACGCTGATAGCTGGTGCTCGGACCTGCATCACGAAAACAGATGCAGAGTGTAGCATGAGTACCAAAGCGACAGGTACCCAGTAGGCATTATAGGCCGACTGAGCAAGAAAAGTAAAAACAGATGGAAAAGATAGAATCAAACACGAACAAAGGTCAATAGAAATAAAAGCAGAACAATAAGAGAGCTAGTCTAAGGATATTTAACCTAAACCCAGCTAGGCATAAGGCCCGCTAGATACACTCACGCACGCACAAACAAGAACCCGAACGGACTCCCATAAGCCCGACAAGTACACAGAGAAGCCACAACTACGAAACCCAACTACGAACCGACACAACCAACAACTCCAACCCAGTCAACAAGTCTGACTTCCACATCGAGCCACCTAGCCCGCCAGCAACTCCGGGGCATTACCCAATCAGGCGAGTGACGCGCGGGGGTATATCAATCCCCTCCAAAAGACCTAATCCAACTACCCAATAGGCTAACACTCCGGGTGTAATACCTCAGACTCGAGAAAATAGAAAAATGCAGCTTTCCAGAATCTGGTGTCAGAACCAACGAAAACCACCCACGGACCGTAGGTAGAACCACGGACCGTAGGTGGGGTCCAGAGGTTCAGTCCCAGACTTAGGGAAATTTTAGAATCTAAAGATGAGACCTACGACCGTGAACCACGGTCCGTTGATTGACCTACGGACCGTAGGTTGGTTCCGTCGTTGGGGTCCCAAGTTTGGTGGTCTCTGATCCCATCCACGGTCAACCAGTACGGTCCGTGGTTGGACCTACAGACCGTAGGTGAGGGTCAGCAGTCAATTAGAGGAAAAGTGCTGTTGGATCAACTTCAAACGGTCATATCTTTTAGCACAAAATGAATTAGGTGGCCCATGACCTATCAAATTAAAGATAATTGAATCTTCTTTCCAACGCCACCGTTTGCTAAAATCCCATCTCGGAGTAAAAAGATATGCTCGTTTTAGTGAAGTCCTGTCGGGCAGACCACGAACGACGACCACAGACGAAGGTTGGTAGTCCAAACGACGGTCCGTAGGTCCCTCCGTGGATGACTTTCGTCAGCTTTTAAGTTAGGGTTATTTAGGTCTTTTTCCTATGCGTTGGGGCCCTTAAACTACGTCGTTTAATGCCTAAACTACGTCATTTTACTCAGTCTAAGCCTAATAACTTAGTTAGACATACCCAGAACCCTCATTCTTCAAAAATCATCCAAATTAGAATGAAAAGAAGAAAAAGAGGCGCCAATTTCCTTCAAGAACAAGCAGCAGTGTTCTTCAATTTTCAGCCCCGAAATCAAAGGATTTCTCTGTAGATTTCATCACCAGGTATGTGGAATTTCACTAGTGGGTTCCTTTCATCCATTAGGTCCCTAGAATTCAGTCAGTTCCTTGATTCTCCATATCTTGTTTAGACCTAGGGTTTCTAAAATCTTGGATATTTACTGTGATTTAGCTGTTGTAGTATCCTAAATCGAAATAGCTTGTTTCTTGGAAAGTTTGCTCAATTCCTTGTATGAAATTCAGAACCCTAGTTCGTGTAGACTCACTTAGTTAATGAATTATACTTGCTAGGTCAGTTAAACAGATAATCATGCTACAGATTTCAAATGTCACATTATTAGTACATAAATATTGCATTCTCAGATTGCATGTCAGTATTTTGAGCTATTCAGTATTTCAGTTACATTTGTGTCATATACATATTCAGTTGGGAGTAGACTTAGCACCGAGTTGGACTAGGGTTCAGCGTACCCTTATAGTCAGAGAACTACGTGCCCCCGTATGATTATAAGCCCCCTCTATTGGGCATCAGATTTAGTGATCATGCCAGTCATACCTTTATACCCCTGGCAAGGTGAATTGGGTCCTCTCGATGAGGCGTATACATCGGACTCCACGTTTATCTCACGTGGTTTATGTCGGTTAATAGTAGCTCCCACAGTCAGACTCTTAGTGCATTTGACCAGGTTTTCAGTATATACCTCAGCATTCAATTCAACATGTTATTTTCATGATTAGTACTTGGTCATTGCATTCAGTTAAGTTTTTCAGTTATATTTTCAGTATCTATATCTCTGCTCAGATTACATAATTGCTCAGTTATGATTTGTTCAGCTTAGTATCTATATTCTACATGCTCAGTACATTCTAAGTACTGAAGCATACTCTGCGCTACATCCTTTCATGATGTAGGTTCAGGTACTCATCATCCAGATCACGCTTAGATCGATTCTCGATCCGCATCCAGTAGCTTCAGTGGTGAGTCCTCATACTTCGAGGACAATAGACATGCTTTCTATTTCAGTCTTTGATTTCAGTTTTCAGTTTTGTTAAAGTTAGCTGGGGCATGTCCCAGCAACTCAACTCAGTTAGAGGCTTCTCAGACATAGTAGTAGATTCAGCTTGAGTTGTTAAGTGGTAGTTTCAGTTATCACTAAACTCTTAGTATCTTTACATTCAGACTATTTGGGTTTTGTCCCTACATCAGATATTTATCGATTTAGCTTCCGCATAAGTTCAATTTTTCTTAGCTATTTTCCAGTATGTTCATGATATGCCAGACACAGGGTTAGCTTGGGGTCACTCGTGATCCTAGGTCCCGTATTACGTCAAGGAGGTAGCCTCGGGGCGTGACAAACTTGGTATCAGAGCATTAGGTTCAAGAGTCATAGGATGTCTGAAAGCCGCACTAAGTAGAGTCTCTTTCATGGGTGTGAAACGCGCCACATCTATGAGGGGGAGGCTACTAGGTGTTCTAAGAAAAACTTCCCTTATTTCTTTTTAAACTCGTGCTATATAGTATAAACTCTATTTAATGTCCTTCTAATTCCTTCTCTTCGCATTTCAGAAAATGCCACCAGAAGAGCTAACACAAGGAATTAGCCAGCAGCTCCAGGAGACTCATTAGTGAGCAAGTTACACATGCCGAGTTTAGGGCTTCTTTCCAACTGCTTGCTCAGGCCATGACTGCCTAGGTCAATCAGCAGGCTGTGACCCTAGCTCAATCGTAGACTAATACTGCTGCAACAAGAATCTGGAACTTCACTTGGATGAACCCTCAAGAGTTTCATGGGTCTAAGTTAAAAGAGGACCCACAAGGGTTTCTCAATGACATGCAAGGTAATAGACATTATGGGTGTCACTTCAGTCGAGGGTGCAAATTTAGCCTCCTATTAGTTGAAGGGAGTGGCCTACACTGGTACCAGCAGTGGGAAGATTTCAATCTTCTATTTAGATGTTTATGCGTTGTTAGATCCAGGGGCTACACTGTCTTTTGTTACTCCCTATATAGCAGTAAACTTCGTTGTCAGTCCAGAAACTCTCTCAGAACCCTTCTCAGTCTCTACTCCAATTGGTGACCCAGTTATAAATAGACGGGTATATATAAATTGCCCTGTCACAGTCTCTCAGAAGGTCACCTCAGAAGATCTTGTAGAGTTAGAAATGGTAGATTTTGATATCATTCTAGACATGGATTGGTTACATTCCTATTATGCCTCAGTCGATTGTAGAACTAGAATCGTTTGGTTTCAGTTCCTAAACGAGCCAGTCTTAGAATGGAAGGGTAGTATCTCAGTACCTATATGTCGATTTATCTCTTACCTTAAGGCCAGGAAGATGATCTCTAAAGCGTATATCTATCATCTTGTTCGGGTTAAGGATTCAAACTCCTAAACCCCAACTCTTGAGTCAGTCCCAGTAGTAAATGAATTCCCGAAAGTGTTTCAAGAAGATCTTCCCGGAGTTCCTCTCAAAAGGGAAATTGACTTCAGAATAGATCTCCTCCCAGATACCCAGCCTATTTCAATTCCTCCTTAGAGGATGGCTCCAGCTGAGCTTAAGGAATTAAAAGAGCAGTTGAAAGACCTTCTAGATAAGTGCTTCATCAGACCTAGTATCTCTCCATGGGGTGCTCCAGTATTGTTCGTGAAAAAGAAATATGATTCTCTCAGAATGTGCATTGACTATCGGCAGTTGAACAAAGTCACAATCAAGAATAAGTATCCCATCCCCAGGATTGATGACTTGTTCGACCAACTTCAGGGTGCTGGTTGCTTTTCTAAGATAGACCTCAGATCCAGCTATCATCAGCTCAAAGTTAGAGATAGTGACATTACGAAGACAACCTTCAGGACTCAGTATGGTCATTATGAATTTGTAGTTATGTATTTTGGACTAACAAATGCTCCTGCATATTTCATGGACTTAATGAACAGGGTGTTCAAACAATATTTGGACTTGTTCGTCATCGCCTTTATTGATGATATCCTCATTTATTCTCAGAGTGAGGAGGAGCATGCGACTCATCTGAGAGTTGTTCTGCAATCTCTCAAAGATCACCAGTTATTCGCTAAGTTCAGCAAATGTGAATTCTGGTTACAGTCCATCGCTTTCCTTGGTCATGTGGTATCCAGTGAAGGGATCTGATTGGATTCTCAGAAAATTGAGGCAGTACAGCACTGGCCCAGACCTACCTCTCCAACATATATCAGGAGTTTCTTGGGTTTGACCGGTTATTACAGGAGATTTGTTGAAGGATTTTCATCCATAGTTTCCCCATTGACCAAGTTGACTTAGAAGAAGGTCAAATTTCAGTGGTTAGATGAATGTGAGAAAAGTTTCTCAGAACTGAAGACCAAGTTGACTACAACTCCCATCATGACTCTACCAGATGGTTCAGATGGGTATGTAATATATTGTGATGCATCTAGGGTCGGCCTAGGTTGTGTGTTGATGCAGCGAGGTAAGGTCATAGATTATGCTTCTAGACAACTTAAGGTCCATGAGAAGAACTACCCGACTCATGACCTCGAGCTTTCAGCCGTAGTATTTGCCCTAAAGATTTGGAGACACTACTTGTATAGTGTTCATGTTGATGTGTTCACAGACCATACGAGCCTCCAATATGTGTTCACCCAGAAAGAGTTGAATCTTCATCAGAGGAGATGGCTTGAATTCCTCAAAGACTACGACATGAATGTGCTTTACCATCCAGGTAAGGCCAATGTAGTGGATGATGCTCTCAGCAGACTGTCTATGGGTAGTATAGCACATGTTGATGAAGAAAGGAAAGAGCTAGCAAAGATGTTCACTTGCTTGATCGCTTAAGAGTTTGCTTTACAGAAACATCAGATGGTGGTGTGATTGTTCAGAATGGATCAGAATCTTCATTGGTAGCGGAGGTCAAGGAAAAACAGGACAGTGATCCTATATTACTTCAGTTGAAAGGTGCAGTTCATCAGCAGAAAGTTGAGGTTTTCTCCCAAGGAGGAGATTGTGTACTTCGTTACCAGGGTCGCTTATGTGTCCCTAATGTGGGTGAGTTGAGGAAGCAGATCCTTACAAAAGCTCATAACTCTAGGTATTCCATTCATTCAGGTGCCACTAAGATGTACCGTGATCTACGGGAAGTGTTTTGGTGGAACGACATGAAGAGAGACAACAGATTTTGTGGCTAAGTGTCCTAATTGTCAACAGGTTAAGGTAGAACATCAGAAACCAGGAGGTGTGACTCAAGAGATTAACATTCCAACATGGAAGTGGGAAGTGATAAACATGGACTTCATTACGGGTTTACCTCGTACTCGCAGATAACATGACTCCATTTGGGTGATAGTGGACAAGAGTTACTAAGTCCGCTCACTTCTTGGCTGTCAAGACTACAGATTCAGCGGAGGACTACGCCAAACTCTACATCCATGAGATAGTCAGGTTGCATGGGGTTCCCTTGTCTATCATCTCAAATAGAGGTCTTCAGTTTACCTCTCATTTCCGGAAATCATTTCAGAAAGGTCTTGGTACTCAGGTAAATCTCAGTACAACATTTCATCCACAGACGGATGGTCAGGCAGAACATACCATTCAGACCTTAGAGGACATTTTCAGAGCTTGCGTGATTGATTTTAAGGGTATTTGGGATGATCACCTACCTCTCATAGAGTTCACCTATAACAATAACTTCTATTTCAATATTCAGATGACCCATTATAAGGAACTATATGGGCGTAGATGCAGGTCCCCGATTGGTTGGTTCGAAGTAGGTGAATCAACCTTGATTGGGCCAGATTCGGTTCATGAGGCTATTGAGAAAGTTCATCTTATCAGAGATAGACTAAGGACAGCCCAGAGTCGTCAGAAGTACTATGCAGATGTGAGGAGAAGGGACTTAGAGTTTGAAATCGGTGATTGGATTTTTCTGAAGGTGTCACCTATGAAGGAGGTGATGAGATTTGGCAAGAAAGGGAAGCTCAGTTCCAGATATGTAGGTCCTTACAGAATCCTGAAAAGGGTTGGTAATGTGGCATATGAGTTAGAGTTGCCAGCAGAACTAGCAGCGGTTCATCCAGTCTTTCACATTTACTTGTTGAAGAAGTGTGTGGATGATCCGGCATCAATAGTACCATTAGAAAGTGTGGCTGTTAAGGATAGTCTCACTTATGAAGAGGTGTCAGTAGAGATTCTTGACCTTCAGGTTCGTAGTTTGAGAAATAAAGAAGTCGCTTCAGTAAAGGTTTTGTGGAGGAGTCAGTCCGTAGAGGGAGCTACTTGGGAAGCAGAAGCAGCCATGAAGGCTAAGTATCCTCACCTCTTTCCTTCCGATTCCATTTCAGCTTGAGGTAATAGTTCCTCTCCAGTATTTCAGTTATTCTTGCGTAAAAATTCAGTCTCAGTATCTTGTTCCTTCAGTTGTTCTTGTATTTCAGCATATTTGCATGTTCATGAAACTTAGTTTAATTAGATATCAGTTTCTAGTACTTAGTGGTAGGGGTTACAACTCTTTCCCTCCATACTCAGCTATTTTAGACTTCATTCGAGGAAGAATGTTCCCAAGGGGGAGATATTGTAACACCTCGGACTCGAGAAAATAGAAAAATGCTGCTTTGATAAATCTGGTGTCAGAATCAACGGAAACAACCCACGGACCGTAGGTAGAACCACGGACCGTAGGTGGGGTCCCGTGGTTCAGTTCCAAACTTAGGGAAATTTCAGAATCTAGAGATGAGACCTACGGCCGTGAACCACGGTCCGTTGATTGACCTACGGACAGTAGGTTGGTTCCGTTGTTGGGGTCCCAAGTTTGGTGGTCTCTGATCCCACCCACGGTCAACCAGTACGGTCCGTGGTTGGACCTACGGACCGTAGGTGAGGGTCAGTAGCCAATTAGAAGAAAAGTGTTGTTGGATCAACTTCAAACGGTCATATATTTTAGCACAAAATGAAATAGGTGGCCCATGACCTATCAAATTAAAGATAATCGAATCTTCTTTCCAACGCCACCGAGTTTGCTAAAATCCCATCTCGGAGTAAAAAATTATGCTCATTTTAGTGAAGCCCTGTCAGGCAGACCACGAACGACGACCACAGACGAAGGTTGGTAGTCCAATTGATGGTCCGTAGGTCCCTCCGTGGATGGCCTTCGTCAGCTTTTAAGTTAGGGTCATTTAGGTCTTTTTCCTATGCGTTGGGGCCCTTAAACTACGCCGTTTAATGCCTAAACTATGTCGTTTTACTTAGTCTAAGCCTAATAACTTAGTCAGACATACCCTGAATCCTCATTCTCCAAAAATCATCGAAATTAGAACGAAAAGAAGAAAAAGAGGCGCCAGTTTCCTACAAGAACAAGCAGCAGTGTTCTTCAAGTTTCAGTCCCAAAATCAAAAGATTTCTCCATAGATTTCGTCACCAGGTATGTGGAATTTCACTAGTGGGTTCCTTTCATCCACTAGGTCCCTAGAATTCAGTCAGTTCCTTGATTATCCATATCTTGTTTAGACCTAGGGTTTCTAAAACCTTAGATATTTACTGTGATTTAGCTATTGTAGTATCCTAAATCAAATTAGCTTGTTTCTTGGAAAATTTGCTTTATTCCTTGTATGAAACTCAGAACCCTAGTTCGTGTAGATTTTCTTAGTTCATGAATTATACTTGCTAGGCCAGTTAAACAGATAATCATGCTTCAGATTTTGAATGTCACATTGTCAGTACATAAACATTGCACTCTCAGATTGCATGTCACTATTTTGAGCTATTCAGTATTTCAGTTACATTTGTGTCATATACATATTCAATTGGGAGTAGACTTAGCACTGAGTTGGACTAGGGTTCAGCATACCCCCATAGTCCCAGAACTACGTGCCCCCGTATGATTATAAGCCCCCTTTGTTGGGCATCAGATTTAGTGATCACGCTAGTCATGCCTTTATACCCCTGGCAAGGTATACTGGGTCCTCTCGATGGGGCGTATACATCGGACTCCACGTTTAGCTCACGTGGTTTATGTCAGTTAATAGTAGCTCCCACAGTCAGACTCTTAGTGCATTTGACCAGGTTTTCAGTATATACCTCATCATTCAGTTCAACATGTTATTTTCATGATTAGTACTTGGTCATTGCATTCAGTTTAGTTTTTCAGTTATATTTCAATATCTATATCTCTTCTCAGATTACATCATTGCTCAATTATGCTTTGTTCAGCTTAGTATCTATATCCTGCATGCTCTGTACATTCCAAGTAACGATGCATACTCTGCGCCACATCCTTTCATGATGTAGGTTCAGGTACTCAGCATTCAGATCACGCTTAGATCGATTCTTGGTCCGCATCCAGCAGCTTCAGTGGTGAGTCCTCATACTTCGAGGACAATAAACATGCTTTCCATTTCAGTCTTTGATTTCAGTTTTCAGTTTTGCTAGATTTAGCTGGGGCATGTCCCAACAACTCAACTCAGTTAGAGGCTTTTCAGACATAGTAGTAGATTCAGCTTGAGTTGTTAAGTGGTTGTTTCAGTTATCACTAAACTCTTAGTATCTTTACATTCAGACTATTTGGGTTTTGTCCTCACATAAGATATTTATTGATTTAGTTCCGCATTAGTTCAATTTTTGTTAGCTATTTTCCAGTATATTCATGATATACCAGACACAGGGTTAGCTTGGGGTCACTCGTGATACTAGGTCCCGTGTTACGTCAAAGGGGTAGCCTCGGGGCGTGACACCGAGGGCCCTGCCCAAGCCAGCCAAGTGTGCCATCTAACACTCCCGGGGTCCCTGCCCTAGCTAGACAGAGTGCGCAGGCCTGTCAACTCCGAAGAGGACCTCAAGTAACTTATATCAGACTACCCATTCAGCTAATCACCCCGGGGGCCCTGCCCAATGCCAGCCAGGTGAGTCAGCTATCACTCCTTGGGGCCCTGCCCAATGCCAGCCAGAGTGTGCGGGTAAAATCAACTTCATAGAGGATCTCAGATTCCAGGCTATCGTGGATCAACGTCCACTACAAACCACATCAAAACCGGCAAATCAACTCCAAGCCATCGTGGATCGACATCCACTACCAACTACCTCACACCAGAACCGACCGCGAAACACCCAAACCAGGAAAATACTACGCCTCCGATAACGCATCGGCATCACAGAAATGGGGAGAGAAGCCAGAAGGTTCACAAGCAATAAAAAGCCTAAATTTAGGCTCAACTATCAGACCCAAGTCTTCTATGCCAGTTTAAAAGGACCTAGTCCATCCGAATCGACATCGGATACATACCAAAGTAAACCTGGTGCATGGGTCTAAGGCAACACTAGTCTATCCTAGACTAAGGCCAAAGATAAATTCCAACATAAACAAACAACCAACTAGATACTGTGCATGCAATGACAAATAAACAACCCAACAGGTAATTCACAAATACCCACAGATAAACAACCTCTCCGACAGCATGGTACTAACCCCGAAACAACCCGAAAATCAACCATACATCATGTTTTCTGAAAAAGAAGAGAAGAAATACCAACAGCCCACCCCAGATTCACACAATTCAGCATACAATTACACAATCAGGCTCAATCTAAAGGAAAAGAAGTTGTAGCCTACTTGAAAGCCGACCACGCGCTCTAAATCACTCTGTCAGAGCTTTTCCCTTTATAACGGCCTCGGATTGCTGCCACGCTATCAAAAATAAAATCACAGCATTAGCATGGTCGTTTAGACACTAAAATCATAAAAATTGGAAACAGACCAATTTCGGAGTCAAAATCGGGAAATGTGGGACCCGCTCCGAAATTTCTGGAATTGACTCCGTGAAGAGATCCTAAACCCTCCCTCGAGATTGTGTTCCAAAACGGAGCACCTCTCGGGTCTCGGAACAACTCCATGCAACAACAAACCAAAATGCAAAACTTTACACAAAGAGACTTGGAGCAGCCACTAACAATACATATACACCACAATCGCAGACTTTTCGACACTCCAGACAATCACCCACACAGCCAACGCAAATCCGAACACACCGGACTTCGAATTATCCGAAACGGAGCTCTAGAACTCGAGATATCGAAGTTTTAAAATGAGGCTGAATCTGATTTTTTGCTATATAAATAGCAGCAGTTTTGGTCGCTAAAAGCTAAATCTGGTCGTCAAAAGACTAAATTCTGGTCGCTAAAGGTCTGCACCAGCAACACCAGATGTAGCAATATTTTTTTTAAAACTCTCCGAAGGGGCCCTCGGAATTCGTTCGGGACCCGATAAAAATAAATCAGATATGCTACCCCCCTTAAATTCGACATTCCGAACTCAATGGCGCAGTCAGAATTTCCATACGAGCTCATTTCGACTAAAAGTGGGCTCCACACCCAAATGCCATTTTTAGCCAATTTCCACAACGGGCCTTGAAATAAGACCGGAAGCCCCGGAAAGGTCGTTCTAGACCAAACTTGGCATTCCGGAACTAACCGCGCAGACAAAATTTTCATCCGAGCGCGTTTGCCAAGAATGTTGACCAAAGTCAAACTTAAGCCAAAATTCGAAGGCTAAAACGCCAAATGGCCCCAAAGTCACATCGAAAGCCTCGAGACTCGTGCCAACCATGATACAAGCCTAATTTGGCCGCTCCGGAGCTGATGCAATCGTCAGAATTCCCATCTTAGGTCGTTTACCTGAGGTTATGACTGAAATCAACTTTTCAAGTTTTAAAAACTCCAAAATAGAAAAACGGGCTTAAAACCCAAACAAACGACCAGACGACCGATCAGTCAGTGCCAATAAGTCATAAAAGACTTGTGATCTCTACAGGAATACTCTAAACGACGATAAGAAGGCATAAACACAGAAATGACCTGGAGGGTCATTACAAGCTCAGCTAACGGAGAGAGTACATACTTAGAGAGAAGCATAAAGAAAGACCAGAAGACAATAGAAGGTTATGTTACTAACCTCTCTCATTTTTTTGTTGTTTGTCTTTTACACGTTCCTTAAAGAAACTATTACTAATAAAAAAATACATTTTACTATTATAACCATGTTTATATCTTTCTCTTTCATACTCACTTTAATTTTTTTGCTCATTAAAAATAACAATAAATATAAAGTATAGTTTACTAAATTACCTTTATTTTTAGATGTTTTTTTTAAAGAATTAAGTAATATAAAAACACTACTTTTTGATGTTAAAGGTATAGTTAGAAACGATTGTCAACTTTAATCTTAAATGTTTAAAGTGATAATTATTTTGAGACAATTTTTCCTTTTTTTAAGTTAACAGTTATAACGAGACGAAAAAGTAAATTTTCTATCTATTTATGTGTTTTGTCTACGAATTTTTTTATTATGTACAAGGCACAAATATGATGTGGCTGACAATACCTGTACGAGGCTCTACTTATATTGTTCCTAGTGGAAAGTTGGGTCCCATTTCAGAAAATGGCCAAAATTCCTTTTTCTCTCTCTTCTTTTTAACAGTTTTTTTCTTTCTTACTTTTTTACTTCTTTTTCTTTGGTTTCTTTTCCAACCATTGTTCCAAATTTTCTACTTCCATATTTTAATAATTTTATTCATGGAAAGTATGAAATTCAATTTTTTTTGCCTGATTCATTCTATTTCTAACATTTTTATATTATTTTTCCATCTCGATATTAATTATTTATATTATTAAAAATAGTTATATAAAATTATTTGTTAATTTAAAAAGATATAATTAATTACAATTTTTCTATTTTATTATAACAATTATTTCTTTTTGAAAGTGTAAATAAAATTTATAAAGTTAAAAAAAAATAGGTGTAAATTAGTAAAACTATTATGTTATTTATGATTTCTTCAGAAATTTGTAAAAGAAAAAGTAGACTATTAATATGAAAAACAAAGAAGGTATAAAATTAATTTGTTCTTTTATTCTTCTCAACAATTTCAGAATTCCAAAAGCACTTAAATCCATCAAATATTCTTCAAAAAGAAAATATAACGGAAAGAGCACCAATGATCTTGACAAACAATTACATAAGTTTTGATACTATTTTCATGAAATTCAAAACGAAAATCATCCATAAACACCTATATAAATACATATTCTTTTCGTCAATTTATACGATATCTTTTCTTCTTGAAATTCAAGCTAGGTGAAATTTAATAAATATTTTATTTATCTACTTCCTTACACGTTTCTTAAGAAATTATAAATAAAAATGATAATTTTATTAATTTATTCCTTCAAAAGAATTTTTGCGACTTTACAAATTTTATTTTTACTTTTAAAACTATTTACTTATATCTTGATTTTATAAACCGAAAATTAAATACAAACAACTATTTGTTATTATATAATATGAATTTAAACATAGAACAGAAAAAATAATATTAGAATAATAAAGTAAAAACTTATATAATGATCATAAAAATTAAATCAAAATTCACTACATAAAAAGGAAAGAAACATAAACTAATTAGATCGAAAAACAAAATTAGATTTGGTTAAGGTAGTCTTAAACAAGAAAAAAATATTTAAAAAAATAAAAACACAAATAGATTGAATAGGGGCGTAAACAAAAAAATATGAAGGAGGGGACTTAAAACAATGTCACTTTGTCAGCTTGGAAATGACAAATGGCAAATGGGTCCCATCAATGTCTATTTGTCAATCAAACAATGCCTCATACAAATATGACTTGGCGTGCCTCATTCATAATAAAATTTTTCTGCTTTAACCCATCAATTCAAAATCTTACATTCTTATTTATGTAAATCGTATTGTTGAGATAAAACATGACATACATCACATCCAAAACCTTCTATAACTCTTCGTTACACAGAACATTCATGAAAGGAGAAAGTATGTGTCTAGAGTCTTGGATAGTATTATCACCCATAAGATAGTGTGATTTGGGATGTTATGATTTATTAGTGTAATGATCCAAAATTTGATGTGTGAATCTAGAAGTGTAGTATCCAAAATGGTGGGGATAATGAATTAGAAAGGTGTAGTGTATACATTTGTGTAGTGTATACATTTATATATAGAATTTACCTATTAAGTTAGAATTGAGGTGATATGTCTTCAGGTGTAACTAGGGAATAGTAAGTTGATGTAAATCTTATGGTATAAAGTAAAAAAGAAGTCATTGGTTAATGTGACTTAGATTATGATTGAGCTAGGAAAGGAGTATATGATTCAAGTCATTAATGAAGGTTTATGTTGATTAAGAATTGATAGATTTAAGCTTTACTTTGTGATTCTAAAAAGGAACCGCTTGATGCTTATAGAGCTATAAATATAGTTTAGACATTCGTATGGATAAATAATTGTAATGAGGGAAAAAAAGGTATGCTAATGTATTGTAATTAGATAGATTGTAAGATTAAGATCGATTATTACTAATATGAGGTTTTAGTGAACTAGTGTTTCTCAATTTTTATCTAGTAGCTGCTAAGCCAGGGTAGTATGAGAAGTTGTACTGTTATGAATGTCTTGTGTTTGACACTAAGTTTGAAATGTGAATGATCATCCATAGTGAAAATAAATAATAGTTTAGGGTTAGTAATGCTAGTGAATTGATCTAGTAGGCTTAAAGTACCATATCTAAGAATTTAAGTTTATGAATTTTCATTAAGGGTGATGGTTCAAGTATTATATATATGTGATTTATAGGTTAGACGATGAATGGTGACTAAGTCATCAGATATAAGATATTCTTAAGCATTAGAAAGATAGAAGTGAACCCAAGGTAATATGTGGTTATAGAATATTCTAGGGTATTAAAGTGTTATGTATTCCTAGTAAGTATGTTGGAGAATCTAGGTGCGGAGGAGGCTATAGTATGTCTTTTGTGGTTTTCTTAAAAGTTGAATTGAATATTTAGAGATAGACGAGATTGCATTCTTAGTAAAACTTTATTCTCCATTGATTCAAAAAATATATACTTAGAGGTGGGATGTTAGTAGAATAACAATAAAGATTAGATTATGAAGTGCTAAGGAAATTGATTATGTTTGCTAGTAAGAGTTTAAGTTATCTAAGGTTATAAAAGTGGAGGTTGATCAAAGATATATTGTATGGAATAGTTAGATGAAAAGTCTTGGTGTGTCTCTCGGTAGTAATACTTGAAAATTTCAGCTTGTAAAGACGTTAGGAAACCTAGAGACTATTAGATAAGTTGGTTACATTAAATCCCATGAAGTGGTTATAGTGATAGGCTTGAATATTATGTTGATAACATATGGATGAATGCATTATGCATGGGTAGCTTCTTGATTTGAACTCGAGGTTAGTTGAACGTTGTGATAAGAAAAAGTTGTATTCTTGGGATGAAATTTCCTGTAGAAATATAGGATTAGTATGATCATTCTACGTGTGACACCTTGTGACTCCAAATTAGGCTTGAACATGGTGAGAGCATGTAGTTAGACTCAGACTCGAGTAAAAATACACACATGTATCCTAGTGAGAGTTATAGTTGCAATTGCTCCTTACCAAACGCATCCGTAATATATTTTATTTTTAAATTACAAATTTCATTTTTTTGAAGATTTGCATGTAATAATATTTAGCAGAATTGATTAGTAAAAAATTGATTACACTAATACTATATATTAGTTATGTCAAATTATCACATCAGTCGAGCATAAAAATTGTAGCCACAAAATTCATTACTTAAATTAATTTTTGAGATGTAACGAACCATACTTTAATAATTTATTTTATATAATATTTAAATCAGATTAGAAAAATTGGAATAAAAAACTTTTTATCAAATAAAGAAAAAGAATGGTCATATGAAATTTTTTATGGTTGTTGAGGCACAACTAACCATAGTTGTGTGAGGGCACCATTTCCTTTTGACAAGTGTATTTGCGGGTCCCTTTCCTTGTTGTCACACTTTCTCTCTCACACATTCATTTTCTCAATTTTTAATTTGTTCTTCATTTGCGTTTCTTTCTCTTTTTTTTTTGCAAAACTTCTCTTTTATAGCTCAGTGCAAAAATATACTGATACTACTAGTATCTTGTGCTTTCACAAATTCACTTTGACTTTTTTTTTAATATTAATTCTTGTTATCCCATGAAAAATATCGGATCTTTAAAAGTTTTATTTCACATCTTAAGATACCAAGCATAAAGTGTAACACCCCAAAAAAATTTCTAAGCTATGGCCCGAACTATTTTTTATTTGCAT
The DNA here is from genome assembly GCA_029582245.1 of Solanum etuberosum. Classification (NCBI taxonomy): domain Eukaryota; kingdom Viridiplantae; phylum Streptophyta; class Magnoliopsida; order Solanales; family Solanaceae; genus Solanum; species Solanum etuberosum. The sequence goes on along the minus strand of JAJONR010003526.1, from coordinate 16,709 downwards.
ATAAGATATTATCGGGTGATTCTTAAATTGACCATATATGTAAAGGTAAATTCTTTAGTGTGAGAATGATTTTGGATATCAATTAAGGTCACTAAAAACTCGTAGCACAAAGTTGAGTTGAAAGTTTCCTTACCGATTAAGTTTTGATGTAAGATTTTACTTGAGTTAACTTTAAACGACCATATCTCTTAGAATATAAAGATTTACGTGGCCCATAACCTATCAAATTAAATGTATTTGAATCTTCTTTCCAATGCCGCCAATTTCGCAACAATCCGATTTTGAATAAAGAATTATGACCAGTTTAGTAACCTGATACAGTGCAATGACGAATTAGCCGATGGGAAAACATTAAAAAGGGTCCTTTTTGTCCTTTTACCTCTAAGAAAACCCTAAACAAATTTCTTGACTAATTAAAGACCCAAAATAATTAAATTTTCATCTCTTAAATCATCATTCTCTTCTCTCTCAAACCCTAACGCAAAATCCTAAGGAAAAATCAAAGTAGAAGACTCCATTCAAGATTCTTTCAATCTTTTTCGAGATTCTTCTTCAAGGTAAGTTTTTTTTCCAAGAATTCCATTCTTTTCAACTCAAATTCCTCCATAAAATTATGAATCACTAATGAAAATCATAATTCTTGGCCATAGAGATTTCAAGAAACTAGTTCAAGAATCTCAAGAAAGGTTTTCTTGATTATTTACCTTCAAGCTAGGGTTTCAAGGCTTCTAATCAAGTTTTTATTCAAGATTCTACAAAAACCTTGTTCCTCCAGGTATGTAAGGCTATCATAGTGTTGAACTATTTTGTCCTCGCGCCCTACATTTACTCTCAAATTAGTAAAAGAGTAATCTAGGATACTATCCCTAGATTTGAGTATTCTTGAGATAAGTTGATTTTCAGTTCTTGAGTTCATGTTTCTTTTTGAAATTCTATTCCTAATTATTGAATTGCTATATGTTATGCATTAAGATTCTTGATTTGATTCGTTCATGTCTATATTTCAACATGGACCCTATGAATTGAGTATTCTTGAGATGAGTAGTGTTGTTGAGTTCTAAGTATTGAGTTTCCATATTGCTATTAAGATCCCTGAGTTGAGTCGTTCATGTCCATAATTCCATATGATTCATATGAGTTGAGTTATAAATCCTGAGAAGTTTTTTAAAGCCAACAATTGAGTTTTAAACTAAGTTTTTGAGGAAGTAAAGATGAGTTTTGAGAAAAGAGTTTTCTAAAACATGATTCGTATGACAATCGAGTATGCCATCAATGTTTAAGCAGTATGGTATCTAGATATGCCATCAATGTTTATGCAGTATAAATTTTTGAGTCATCAATGATCATATTACAATATGATTTTGATATATTTTTGAGAAAGAGTTTTCATGTATGAATTGATTAAGAGTATAAGGGAACTAAGTATTCCTAAAGGTAACCGTTTTTACATTAATAAAAGAGAAACTTGGATTTCTAAATGAGTTATGAGTTCAAAGATATTATAAGAGCAGTTACCTCTTTTAAGAGGATAGTTTTGGCAATTATCTCAAAACAGAGAAAGAATATGTTTTTAAACATTGAGCATGAGTATATATATTATCGGGAGTAGTATTGAGCACCGATATGTGGATGAGTTCAGACAACTCACATTCCTCATAAACTATGTATCCTAACACGGGTACATGATCATACTTTTTGAATGAATCCTAAGTGCCTTCAAGCAGAGCTTAGTGGATCCACTTAGTTGAGGTGTTCTATATCCTGGCAAGGTATAAGATAGTTCTGGCAGCGTGGGCGAGTTGTTGTATCATCACATAGCTCATAGTGATGGTTGTCGATTAGAGAATCTCCTAATAGAGTTAAAGTGTATTTTTATATATCACTTATTATGTTGAGTTCAGAAATGAGGAAGTATTTTGTAAATCTTTAAATGATTTAAATCCTTTATTTATTTACATTCAGCTTGAGTACATTGTTATCTATTGTAGTCCTTTCTTTCAGTTATTTGTTATTCAACTATATTACATACTCGTACATTCAATGTACTGATGTTAATCGACCTGCATCTTTTAATGATGCAGATACATGTTCTTAGGATCCTCAACAAGAGTCATTTGAGATCACTTCATCTGCTCGTCAGCTTTTGAGTAAGACCTCCTTACTTCCGGAGGACTTCAGTTTTATGAGTTGTTAGTATTAGTAACATTTTAAGTAGTCCTGGGTTTTATCCCGACACTCCTCTATATATAGTAGAGACTTCATAGATAGACAGTTTTGGAGAGTCTTTCAGTTTCAGAGGGTTTATTTAAAACTTATGTTTCATACTCAGTATATCAAGTTCAGTTTTGAGATTTAGTAAGCTGTTTTTAAAAATTTTCTTTTAATTTGATGCTTATGTATGCTTGAGTTAGTCTTCCGCTTGTAGTCATCTAGGATGGGGGTTCGCTTGGGGACCAACAATGATTCTCGAGTGCCGGCCATGTCCAGGGTGTAGGCTCGGGTTATGACAAACTTGGTATCAGAGCACCGAGTTCAAGCGTCCTAGGGTGTCTATGAAGTCGTGTCAAGTAGGATCTTATTTATGGTTGTGAGGGCCCCACTTCTATAAATGAGGGACTACAGACATTTAAGAAAAGTTTTCCTTCTTTTGTACTCTAAATCGTGCAATAGAACTATGTCATAAGGAACTTATTCAAACTCGTGCATTTCTCATATCCATTCGACTACCCCTCATACTCAAGGTAGTTGAAAAACAAAGCCAGATCCTTATCGATGAGTTACTCTCAACAAATTTTTTGAGAAAGTCATGAGACTGCAGAGGGGATTGAGAGAATCCCGTGAGTGAGTTAAGTGTTGAGTTTCGAAAGAATGCACGCTTATTCATATGAATCGTTGTTCAAGATAAAAGTGAGATGTACTCTCTTCTCTAAACCTTGTTTCAGTTGAGACCCTTATGAGGAAGTGTGTTTTAGAGCTTAAGTAGTATTTGCACCCGAAAAGATAGTAGGAGTTACAAGGTTATAAGTAGTAGTAGTAAAAGTCCCCAAAGTTAGAAGAATGCATGGAAAAGTTCAGTAATCTAAGAAAGGGAGATAGTGATGAGGCAAACTATGTTATTGTAGCCATGTACCTACTAAGTTATTAATTATGAGTTTTCCTTTTTGAGTAGACTGAGGAGTAATAATTTTGTATAGAGATCATGATAGAAGGTAGAAAAATAGTTACTAGTTAGGATGAGTTAGAGTATACTTTAACCAGAAGGGAGTTTAAGTTGATGTGCCATTGTGTTAGTGAAAACTAATTGTAGGTGTTGAATGAAAGAGCAAGAGTATTCATGAGGTGATAGATTTAAGCTAGACTTATGATTTTTGAAAAAGAACCCATAATATTCAGAGGGTTACAGAAATAATTAGACAATGATGTATATTGAATGGGTAAATAGTACTTAAGTTGTGAAAGAAAGTGTGACGGTAAATTATAAGTATGAAGACTGAGAGGTAAAGATTGACTACTTGTCATGAGGTCTTAGTGGGTGTGTGGATCTTAATTTTATCTAATATTCATAAGTTAGTCTACTATGTGAGAAATTATATTGATAATTATGTTTAGTAATAGACACTAAGCTTGAATTTGAGAAGAGGTTAAGAGAAGCATCTTAGAAAGAGATCTTAGAACGAGTCTTAGTACCTGCATATGGAGAGTTCAATAGCCATGAGATAAGCATATGGAGAGTTCAATAGCCATGAGATAAGCCTTTTCTGAGTATAAGAGTAAAGCGAATGTAGACTAGTTTAGAGATGATGGAATAGATCCATAGCTTTAAAGGGTAGTTTCAAACCTAAGGGGGAGATGATAAGATGAGAAATCAAGTCAAGTGTTGAGGATGAGATAGTGATGTCTTCAGAAAGAGTTTTAGAGGTACATCAATCCATTCATACTCTAGCGTATTCCCCAAAGTTTAGTTATTACAACATCTTGTTGACGTTTCTAATATCAGAATTGTGTCTATGAGATATGCTCATACACTTCAGAGAGTTTCACATCTATGCTCAGTTTCCAGAATGAGAGGAAAAATCTTTAGCTCATTAACCTCGAGCTTACTCCATAAAGTTATAGATATCACCCCCATGATATGTACCTATTCATATAAGCACTCATGTCTCATAATATTCCCATTCTCACAATTTCATGATTTACTCTCGAAGGATAGCAACATAATGTTACGTCATTCATATTCTTACATTAGATTTCTCGAATGAATCGTGCTTATGATCTTTCGCCCTAAAGCTCTTTCAATGATCCTTTTCAGTTTGGATAGCGATGTTGTCGATAGTAATTGAGTAATGACAGAAAGAGAGGGTTTATGTTTCTTATTGTGGTAGTGGTGGTCTTCTTCTTCCATCTAAGGTTATAAATGTGGAGGAATAATGGAATGAGGTTTTACCATGAGTAGTAGTTAAATGCATGATGCATTAGGTGTTTCTTGATATGGACTCAAGGTTGGTTGAAGGCAGCTATAAGGAGAAGTATTCTTGGGATGAGATTCCCTATAGAGGTATAGAACCTGAATCTTGTGGTTTAGATAAGTATAACCATATCATGTTTAACTCCATGTGAATTAGAGATTAGACTTGAACACAGTAAGAGCAAGCGATTTGATTTGGACGTTTGCAAGAGTAGTCATATACTCTAGTGGGAGCTAGGAGTTGCAGCTAATGAACTGTAGTAAGAAGAAAGAAGAGCATAGTTGAGAAGTGTTTCTAAGCTTAAAAGCTACAAATCATATCACTCAAGGCATAGTATTCTTACTTCGTGCCCAGATATCCTAGTTTTATGTCAAATAATTTCATATAGAGTGTGACTATGTTCAAACTCATATCGTTCGTGACTTATGTGCTCTAGTCCAGTTTCAAAACTATTAGTATCAATCAGTTCAACCTATGTTAATAGACAAGTTCAGAAGTCAAAAAAATAGTAAGAGTAATTCCTTTCCCTTCCATCCTCAGTTTAACAATCATTCGAGGATGAATGATCTCAAGAGGGAGATATTGTAACACCCCAAAAAAATTTCTAAGCTATGGCCCAAACTATTATTTATTTACATATAAGATATTATCGGGTGATTCTTAAATTGACCATATGTGTAAAGGTAAATTTTTTAGTGTGGGAATGATTTTGCATATCTATTAAGGTCACTAAAACTTCTAGCACAAAATTGAGTTGAACGTTTCCTTACCGATTAAGTTTTGATGTAAGATTTTACTTGGGTCAACTTTAAACAACCATATCTCTTAGAATATAAAGATTTACGTGACCCATAACCTATCAAATTAAAGGTATTTAAATCTTCTTTCCAAGGCCGCCAATTTTGCAATAATCTGAGTTTTGAGTAAAGAGTTATGACCATTTTAGTAACCTGATACAGTGCAGTGACAAATTAGCCGACAAAATAACATTAAAAAGGGTCCTTTTTGTCTTTTTACCTCTAAGAAAACCCTAAAAGAATTTCTTGACTAAATAAAGACCCAAAATTTCAGATTTTCATCTTTTAATTCATCATTCTCTTCTCTCTCAAACCCTAACGCAAAACCCGAAGGAAAAATTAAAGTAGAAGACTCCATTCAAGATTCTTTCAATCATTTTCAAGATTCTTCTTCAAGGCAAGTCTTTCTCCAATAATTCCATTCTTTTCAACTCAAATTCCTCCATAAAATTATGAATCACTAATGAAAATCATAATTCTTGGCCATAGAGATTTCAAGAAACTGGTTCAAGAATCTCAAGAAAGGTTTTCTTGATTGTTTACCTTCAAGCTAGGGTTTCAAGGCTTCTAATAAAGTTCTTATTAAAGATTCTTCAAGAACCTTGTTCTTCAAGGTATGTAAGGTTATCATAGTGTTGGACTAGTTTGTCCTCACACCCTATATTTACTTTCAAATCAGTAAAAGAGTAATCTAGGATTCCATTCCTAGATTTGAGTATTCTTGAGATAAGTTGATTTTCAGTTCTTTAGTTCATGTTTCTTTTTGAAATTCTATTCCTAATTATTGAATTGCTATATGTTATGCATTAATATTCTTGAGTTGATTCGTTCATATCTATATTTCAACATGGACCCTATGAATTGAGTATTCTTGAGATGAGTAGTGTTGTTGAGTTCTAAGTACTGAGTTTCCATATTGCTATTAAGATCCCTGAGTTGAGTCGTTCATGTCCATAGTTCCACATGAACCATATGAGTTGAGTTATAAATCTTGAGAAGCTATTTAAAGCCAACAATTGAGTTTTAAACTAAATTTTTGAGGAAGTAAAGACGAGTTTTGAGAAAAGAGTTTTCTAAAACATGATTAGTATGACAATCAGGTATGCCATCAATGTTTAAGCAGTATGGTATCTAGATATGCCATCAATGTTTATGCAGTATGACTTCCCGAGTCATCAATGATCATATTACAATATGATTTTGATATATTTTTGAGAAAGAATTTTCATATATGAATTGAGTAAGAGTATAAGGGAACTAAGTATTCTCAAAGGTATCCGTTTTTACATTAATAAAAGAGAAACTTTGATTTCTAAATGAGTTATGAGTTCAAAGATATTTCTAGAGTAGTTACCTATTTTTATAGGATAGTTTGAGCAATTATCTCAAAACAGAGGAAGAGTATGTTTTTAAACATTGAGCATAAGTATATATTATTGGGAGTAGTATTGATCATTGATATGGAGATGAGTTCAGACAACTGACATTCCTCATAAACCATGTATGCCAACATGGGTACATGATCATACTTTTTAGATGAATCCTAAGTGTCTTCGGGCAGAGCTTAGTGGATCCACTTAGTTGAGGTGTTCTATACCCCGGCAAGGCATAGGACAGTTCTGGCAGCTTGGGCGAGACGTTATATCATCAGGTAGCTCATAGTGATGGTTGTCGGTTAGAGAATCTCTCAATAGAGTTAAAATGTATTTTTATATATCACTTATTATGTTGAGTTCAGAGATGAGAAAGTATTTTGTAAAGCTTTAAATGATTTAAATCCTTTATTTCTTTACATTCAGCTTGAGTACATTGTTATCTATTGCATTCCTTTCTTTCAGTTATTTATTATTCAGCTATATTACATACTCGTACATTCAATGTACTGATGTCACTCGTCCTGCATCTTTTAATGATATAGATACATGTTCTTAGAATCCTCAACAAGAGTGTTGAGATAACTTCATCCGCTCGTCAGCTTTTGAGTAAGACCTCCTTACTTCTGGAGGATTTCAGTTTTATGAGTTGTTAGTATTAGTAACATTTTGAGTAGTCGTGGGTCTTGTCCCGACACTCGTTTATATATAGTAGAGGCTTCATAGATAGACAGTTTTGGAGAGTCTTTCAGTTTCAGAGGTTTTATTTAAAACTTATGTTTCATACTCAGTATATCCAATTTATTTTTGAGATTTAGTAAGCTGTTTTTAAACATTTCTTTCAATTTGATGCTTATGTATGCTTGAGTTAGTCTTCCGCTTGTAGTCAGCTAGGATGAGGGTTCGCTTGGGGACCAGTAGTGATTCTCGAGTGCCGGCCACGTCCAGGGTGTAGGCTCAGATCTTGACATAAAGAAAATTCAAATAAAAAATCTTGAACGAGAAACATAAAATTAATATTAGCAGTAATTATTGAATAGAGATGCCAAATAAGTAGAGAATTTAACACATATGAAAAAGAAGAAAGATAATTGAGTTCTTAATATCATTAAGATATTATTATAAATATTAAGCGTTCAAATACATTAAGTGGTTATAGAGTAAATAAACAACATATTTAATAATTAAGAATTGAATGATTAAGATTAAAACCCTGAAAAATAAATTAATGATTAAAATTTAAATAATTAAAATTAAATTGTGTATTTAAGTATAATAAATAAGGCTGATTAAATTTTAGTAGCTTAGTTGGATGACTACATGAATTTTTACTTTGTTGGTGAGAGTTCGGTTTTTTTAGTTTCACTATCTTCAATTTCTTCATACCCAATGACTCATCCAAGAAAATTAATTTAATTTTTTTGACATATTAATTTAATTTTTCTTCAAATAAATGATATAGAAATATAATAGAACTATTAGATATTGTGGGCGAATTCCAAAGTTTCTTTATAATTTTAAAATTAAAACTACGTTAAGAGTTACTCCCTCCGTCCCTTTTTACTTGTCCAATTTGGAATTTTTAATAGTCCCTTTTTACTTGTCATTTTTTGACAAATAAAGAAAAGACAATATTTTTTTTACCTATTATACCCTCAATTTATTTAAAGAGTTAATGTTTTTGAAAAAGGAAGAACCCCTTTAATGAGTAAATTGATTTTGGATTTCTATCAATTAATAGGGTTAAAATGGTAAACTCACCATGTCAATTAATATATTTTTAATAGGTGTGTCAAGTCAAAATTGGACAAGTAAATAGAGACAGAGGGAGTAACAAACATGAAAAAATGCAATATAATGTTATGAGGAGAAAGAAAAGTAAAAGATAAAGATTAAAATCAGAGGAGAAAAAGTAAGGTAATGAAATAGGTAAATTATGGGTTCCACAATATACAAATGACAACCAAAGAGCCCCCTCATACAATTGACAATACATGTGCTTCTCACACAATAAAACTTTTCAGGTCAAATATATCATTTGTAAAAAAAATATAAAGAGGAAGTTGTGATTGGACAGTCATGGGGTCCACCGCGTGAGAGATCACATCATTTGGGGATACGATTGACATTTCGGAAAAGCTATTTGATTTTTTTGTCATTAGAAATTCATGTTAATATTTTTAACCTGCAACACAATGAAACAATTCAAGAGATTTTTCTAAATGGACAAATATGTCTTTGGTCATTGTTGCTCTTTCCTCTTCTATATGCTAAACAAGTAAAAATAAATCAAGAAAATAACTGATTTTATTACTATGCGTAAAAGTTTCAATCGCTTTTTAACTATCATGAAAAACAAAAACTGAATGTGGAAGAATTTAAAACCAATATATCACAATCAATTTTAAGTTCACGTCTTTTAGAGATTACTATTTCTATTTTTCATCTTTAGAGATTACTATAGTAGATATATAACATAGATTTTAGGTATACTATTGTCTTAGTGAAAGTCATGTGTTACTCCGTGAAAACAAAGGTTTAGAAGTAATGATGAAAATATGGGTCTATAAGTTCAGTAAAAGTGTACATCTTTATCTAAGACAGATGTGTAATTAAATGAATATAACTTGAGTTTTTAATCAAATAAAGAAAAAGTGTGCTTACAACTCTATATGGTACAACAACTTTATATGGTATATACTTTTAGAATTATAAAAGAATTATCTCAATTAAATTCAATGGCACTTTTCTTTTGAGAAAAAAATAACTTTACATAGAAATCTCTCTTCTTCTCTCAATCTCGAAAATTCTTGTGAAAGGATTATTGAAAATACTTTTTTTTAAATCAAGAACAAACTTCTGTGACAAGATATAGTTCATGGACTATGATTCATTGGTGTAGTTCGTGTTTATATACATGTGATTTCACTATTAGACTAGTAAAATAAATTTAATGATTCTACAAGTTATGTGTTTGATTAGATTCTTTATTGGTATCAGAGCAAAGTTTAATTTTTAATTTTTTAGTCATTTGTACTGTATAAAGTTATTCTTTTGGTTCCTAAGGGATATATGTCATTGTTAAAAATTTTGTCAAAACTACCGTATGCTGGTTGTTGAATTTTTATGATATGCCGTGACAAATCATATACTAACAAGTAACTAATTTTTTATCTTTTCTACGATTAAATTCTTTGTACCAAGTCAAATCATATATCCCTTTCTTGACACTATTTTTTTGACGTTGTGTCAGTCACATTTATTGACAATTCTTTTAGGTGTCAAGAATGATTGCATCACTCTCTGTAATTCATTCTCACTTTTTTTTTTGAAAAAAGAGGTTAATTAATTAATGATTAAAAATGTTGAATGATTTATTTTGAAAGATTGATGAGTTTACATAAGCACAATTGTATTTTTTTAAAAGGTTAGCGGATGACATATTTTGTCCTTTTATTCCTTTTATTTTTTGTACTGTAGGCATTTGATTATCATAAACTTCAATAGTAGATCATAATCATTTTTCTTTGTTAAGCCTCATATAAGATTTTTTAATATAAATTGTTGTATAATTTTTCATGCACAATTAGTTTTAATTATTTTCTGTGTATGCTACAGAAAATCATGATGATGATAAGACAGCCAAATGAGTTTTCAGAAAGCAACAAAAGGATAGAGTGAAAACTTTGATTGACAATTTGATCAATATCCCACTAGAATCCGATATACAAGATGATGATCTTATACTCTTTGTGAAACACATTTTGAGTATAACAAGTTAATTCAATAAGTTGTTTGTACTGGGAGTTTATTAAGTGTGAAATAGAAATACATGGCTCTACAATCTGCATTGCTCAATGATTTTCGTAAAAATGACTTGATAAATCTTGACATAAGCTGGATCACCAAATGTCAGGATCTTACAAGATGTTAGTTCAAGATCTCGTGGATAGATACATTGACTTGAATGTTCAAAAGATTGTGTGTCGTTCTCATGGACTACCTATAAAAAATAACTATAAGACAAATTTAGTTAAATCTATATTTTCTAAAGAAATTATTTTATTGTCTAAAGACTTGAGTTTAGATTTTATTAAATCTATTCCTATCCAGATGAAAAAATTAAAGTGACAATGTGCATTTTGTTTGTATAATGATTGTTTATATGTGACATTACTTGTATGAATTTATAATTTAAGTATTTATGTAAATTTTTGTCAATAAGTATTTCTATATCTGTTATAAAATTTATAGTCATTAATGTATGGTATCCCAAGATCCATGGAGACGAAAAATGTATAAATTCCTAATAAATATATTTTGATACAGTAATATTTTCCTCTATTGAGGGGGAGATAACCAACATTCTTCAGACCAACTGCAATCATTCTTTAAAATAGATATGTCATTCTAACCAATCAAAGAAATAAAAAACTCTACAAAATAGAGTTTGGAGTTGTTGTGGGGACCGATAAACTTTGAATTCTTGCAATCTTGGTCAAATCTGATTTGGTGTAATGGTAGGAAGAACCCAACTATAATTTTGGCACCCCTCCCTCAAAAGCAATATCTGTTGTGGAGTTTGTGAAAAGTGATTTTTTCTAATGGTGAGCGGTCAAAATTTCTTTAAGATCCATGACAAATTCTGGTGAAGGCATTCTATAAAGAATGAACGAGTTTCAATGTCAACAAAGAAAAAGAAGTACTGAAGTATAAAAACCTGGAAAATAGAAAGTGATGAAGGATCTGTGGAATAACAAAGGCTTAAAGAAGTTGCGTGGAATTTCAAGATTTTTGAAGTAAGTCTATTGTAAATGAGGGTGGAAGATTTGGATGGTTTAGGATTAGACGCGATTTTTCATAGAAGTGATGACTAAAGGACACATGTCTTAGTCATTTAATGTGAAGAGAGATAGTTTTGTATATGAGAGTATTTTCAATATTCCCTATATGACACTTTGGTTTATTTTCAAGCTTCTTGATTCTAACTAGCATCACATCCAGAAAGCTGATAGACTGTCTGTATTGGATAAAACATAGTTTAGGAACGGGATAACATCATGAAGGAACACGTGGAGGTACTCCCCTAGAGAGGTGAGTAATCAGTAATGACCATCCTTCAGAGGAACATTGACGGGATGATGAGGGAATACATCCATGAAGAATTGGATTCAGGATCGTACTTTAATGACGTGGATAAGAAGACAAGAAAGCGGAAGAGAAGGAAAGGTAGGTATGCCAACGAATTTGTATGATCATTAGAGTGGGTTAGGAATAATAGACAACAAACAATGACTTCACCGCATGGCTCACATCCATCGGTCATGATACTTTAGGGATCGAGTGGAGAACTCTTCTTGGTTGAGGCCTCATCTTTGTTACATATAAATAAGTCACCACACTCCCTCTTATAATTCATTTAGATTTCAGAGCAATGCAACACTACTTTCTGTTTTAATTTTTTGAGCATTTTCTTTATATTCTCATATCATAGTGTTCTAAGCTTTATTGTTTTGATTTTATCTACGGGGACACCAAGATCAGTCTCACGCGCAGTTCTACAATCTATGAGATTCTCGGGCTCTTTTCTTTACTGTAGTTTGTGTTATTTACTTTATACTCGTATCAAAATACTAATCAACATAATTAACAATCTAAATCGACAAGGCATGCCCTTGACCTTTTGTCAATTTAACTGTACCATTTTTTTGGTAAATAATGATTGTAATTATACACTAATTACATTTTGATAAAAAACATGTCACTGTAGTTATTATAATATGTATTACGACCCTAATAATTACACAAATTTTAATTACCAGGTGATTTTTCAAATATAATATTTTTAGTTAAATGTATATGCATATGGTACTCCATATCAGATATTTCTCATAATAACTCATCTTATTTATTTTTATTTTTATAAATTGATGCATTCTAATTAATAATGTTTTTGTTATATTTATGTCGGGGAGATATTTCCAATGAACTACTATTGTTTTGAAATTTTTCATAAAAATCCTATATTATTGTAATGATCCTCCAGGTCATTTACTTATTATGGCCTTTTTATCGTTTAGAGAGTTCCTATAGCGACCCCAAGTCATTTATAATATTATGGGACTTACAGTTCAGTCAACTAGTCGTTCGTTTAGATTCTATGCAAGTTAATATATTTTGGAGCTTTTAAAACTTGAACAGTTGAATTTGGTCAAAAGTTTAGAAAGACAGCTTCAGAATGCAATTCTGATGGGTTTTTTTAACTTCGAAACGTTAGGTTTGGTCTAGAAGGACCTTTGGTGCAGATTTTTGATGTTTCAGAGCTCATCCCGAGCCCCCTTGTAAAATTAGACTTAAAATAGAATTTGGGTGTGGGATCCACTTTTCATCGAGGTAACCTCTATTAGAAGTTTTGACATCTCCGTTGAGTCCGGAATGCCGAATTTGGTGGTATAACATATCTCATTTGCATACACGGGGTTTCTAACCAATCTGGAGCACCTGAGTGGAGTCCATTGCAACTTAGATAAATTTTCTGGTGCCTCATGCTGGGGCAGCCGCTTTAGCGACCAAGGTCCCCTTTAGTGGGTAGGCCAACGAGGGGCCAACCATTTTAGCGGACCTAGATTCGCTTAAGCGCTTGCCGCTTTAGCAGCCATGGGCTCGCTTAAGCGGTATCTGGCTTGCGTGGCCAGCCGCTTTAGTGGCCAGGCATTGCTTTTGCGTTTCCACTTAAGCGGCGTAAGTGACCTCCTTTGCGGCACCTGGAGGAAGTTAAGATTGTTTTTGAGTCTTTTTCTCATTGTTTTGAGGATTCATTTGGGCTCTTCTAAGCTTGTTTCTTCAAGGGATTTAGTGTTTCTTGTTGGGTTTTGGTAAAACATTGAGTGAGGACCCTTGGGAAGGCGTTTTAGGTCAGTTTCAAAGGTAATTTGTTGCTCTCTAGACCTCTCTTTGTCCTTCAATGCAATGAAGGTTCTTGTGTGGAATTCTTACAAGAACTAATTTGGTTACTTTTCGAGCTTTAATTGTGTCTCATTTTAGGACACAAGTTCAGTAAGCTCATTAGGGTCTTTTGACGGAGTCAATTTTAGGATTGCCAACGTAGATCTCACCTTCCCATATTTGACTCTATTTTGCACCCGTCTCTAATTGTTGTATTTTTGGTGTCAAAACATCCGTGTTGACGTTGTGATTGTATTTTTGATAGTGTGACATCAATCAGAGACCTTTTAGAAAGGTAGAGCTCCAAAATCATGATTTGGGAGCACGAGTGATCGGGTTTTGAGGTACGCTATGGCTTACGAGTTTAGATTGAACTTGCATTTGTGAATTCATTCTAATTAGCTAGCGTTGGGATGTGTTTCTAGGTTGCCTTATGTTTGGTTATTAGAATTTATGTTTTAGGACCCTTTCGGGTAGTTTTCGGGTAATAAGAAGCATACTATTTGGTTGTCTTGATTCCTTCATGACTTGTGTTATCTCTTTATTGATTGTGTTTCTATGGGTAATTGATTCATGTTCACTGGTTAGAAATCATGCCTTAGATGGTTGTTCAGATTTTTTGGAAAGTGATGGCATGCTTACTTCGTGTCTTGTGATCATGCCTTACCTTGTGGTCTTCGTGTGCACTTGTTTGTGATTATTGGAAGCTTGTTACTGGCCTTAGCCTAGGTGTAGTCTAGGAAATGCCTTAGACTCGCGTTTTGGAGTCGATAGGCCTTAAAACTTCTCCGACATTGCTTCAGACGACTTATCTCTCTTAAACTGATGTAGTAGACTTGGATCTGATAGTATGAGCCTTAGGTGGGCTGTCACTTTGCTCTGATAACCTTTCATCCATAATTCCCCTTTACTACGACTCCGGTTATTCTCCATTGTGGTTTCAGGTTTTGTTCGACAATGCGGGTTGGATGTGGTTCGGGATTATAGTGGTATGAGTTGGCAACCTTAGGGTGGACATCGATCCATGGTGGAATTATGACGGTGTCTTTGATATGGTACTCTTTGATAGTTCGTATCGTCACAAATTCAAGGTCTGGGCACCTATTCTTCAGCTGCAATCCCAGTTTCGAGCATATTATCCTCTGTTGAGTTGTTTCATAGTGGCATAGTTTTATTGGGTTCTTTAGACGTATTATTCACAGTTCGAGGTCCGGGCTATGCACTCCCCCGTTCTAGATTCTCTAGTTCTCATACTCTATAGTTGTAGCTCTTTTGTGTACTCGACAGACTTATGGGGGTCCATCAGGTTATTTACTTTAAATTACACATGAATGTACCTTGTGGGCTTATAGGGGTCCAATTAGGTTTTAGCTAGTTACTTGTTTTCCTTTCTGTATATTCCTAGACTTGTGTGCACTTCAATTTGATTATCGTTATCTTCCCGTACCATGATATCTAATTAGTGTTATTTCTCATTTTTTTACTATTGTCTTTACTTTCCAAGCTCAATCAGCCTATGATGCCTACTAGGTACCTATTATTTTTGTACTCATACTACACTCTGCATCTTTTTTCGTGATGCAGGTCCGAGGACCAGTTACCAGTGCTGATATCGAGCCAGTCGCAGGAGGTTTCAGAGATGACGGTGTGCTTATGGCTTTCTGGATCGTACATGTCTCCTTCAGTTTAGTCTTGGCTAGTCTTTTGCATTTTGAGACAAGTGTGTATATATTGGTCCACTTTTGAGACTTGTAGTCTTTTTGTAGAAACTTTGTACATGTAACTACCAGGTTTTGAGTTGAATCTCTTTTGGTTTGTATATACTTGATTTCGCTCTTTATTTCCATTATATCCGTTGAGTTGCTTCTCTTATGCTTGATGGATGTTGTTTCTACCCTATACATACGCAACTTGTCGTTCCAGATTACGGATTCGCTTACCCACTAGTGAGTTATAGTAGGTGTCATAATGACTCGAGTTTTCAGATGGTGACAATTTTTGGACACCCAAAAAGCATTATTGGAGAAGATAATTATTAAGAAGAAAAACTGCATGAACCCCAATAAAACTTGAAGACTATAAATTAGAATTGAGTCATCAGTGAAACAAAAATTTGACTGTTAAATGAATTAAAGTATAATTTCAGGTCTCCACCCTAATTACATAGATCCACATCATAGTGGTATTTTTGAAAGAATCTTCAAATTTAGAAGCTTAATAGTTAGTTGGTCTCGAGTGACGGTTTCTCAGCTTTAATTATTGTCGTGGACAATATGGATACTCATAGTTAGTGGTGTTAGACAATTGGCATTTTTTCCAGCTTATTATTTTTACTGTTTTTTTACTTATTTCAATTTAGTGCTTCCTATTTTCTAGCTAGACTTAGTCAACTTTAGTTGCTCAACTTTCTGAAGTTAGTCGCCCCTTTTATGGCTGTTAGTGGCCCCTTTTATGGTAGTTAGTGGCACATCTTCTTATTTAGTTTTAACATCCACTTTGTAAGTGGCTACTAGATAGGAAATGGTTATGTTTTTCCCTGTATACATTCAGATCTTCTGCAGAATCATATATAGCTGGAATTTCAGAAGTTCACTCTATTTTAATTTTTCAAATCAGTTTGTTGAGTGTTTCTGTTCTAACCTACAACACAAATGGCATCCAACAACCTACCTTTAAATCCACCATTCACTTTCACCGGTGAAAATTACCAAATCTGGTCTATGAAGATGCAAGCTTTTCTGGAAGCCTATGAACTTTGGGAAACTTTGAAGGAAGATAAACCACTTGCTGCTCTACCAGCAAATCCTACCTTGGCTCAGATCAAATCCAACAACGAAGAGAAGGCAAAGAAATCTAAAGCCAAGTCGCTTATGCAGAATGTTGTGGCAGATTTTGTATTTTACAGAATCATGGCTTGCAAAACAGCAAAAGAGGCTTGGGATAGGTTGAAAGAAGAATATCAAGGCAGCGATAAAACACGTCAAATGCAAGTGTTGAACCTGAAAAGAGAGTTTGAGTCCTTGAATATGCAGGAGGATGAAACAATCAGTAAGTATGCTGATCGAATCTCCTTAATTGTTAATAACATTAGACTTCTTGGTGAAGAATTTACAGACAAACGAATTGTG
>JAJONR010003525.1:0-73146 GCA_029582245.1 Solanum etuberosum | reverse complement strand
TAGTCCTTGTCTATGTTGATGACTTACTAATCACAGGGAACAACCAACACCTAATTGATGATGCTCAGAAGACTTTGCACAACAAGTTCAAGATTAAAGACTTGGGGCAACTCAGGTATTTTTTAGGAATTGAAATATTAAGATCTGAAAAGGGAATTCTACTTAATCAAAGGAAGTACACCTTAGAGTTACTTTCCAGAGTAGGATTAGGAGGAGCTAAACCAGCTTCTACTCCCATGGAGATGAATGCAAAGCTGACTATAGTAGAGTATGACTCAGTAGTTGGAAATGATGATGATCCTGAGTTAACTGATATACACAGCTACCAACAGTTAGTGGGGAAACTGATCTATTTGACAATCACCAGACCAGATATATGTTTTGCAGTCCAAGTTCTTAGTCAATTCATGCAACACCCCAAGAGATCACATTGGGATGTTGCACTAAGAGTTCTCAGATATCTCAAAAAGGCACCTGGACAAGGGGTGTTACTAAAGAAGGGGCCAATCACAAGCTTAACAGCATACTGTGATTCAGATTGGGCAGCTTGCCCCAACACTAGGAGATCTGTGACAGGATATGTGATTCAACTTGGAGATTCTCTGATTTCATGGAAGTCAAAGAAGCAGCATAATATCAGTAGAAGCTCAGCAGAGGCTGAGTATAGGAGTATGGCAGGCACAGTAGCAGAAATCATTTGGTTAGTTGGACTGCTTAGAGACTTAAAGATAGACATTGTCACTCCAGTTAAGCTATGTTGTGATAGCAAAGCAGCTATGCAGATTGCTTCCAATCCAATCTTCCATGAGAGGACCAAACATATCGAAATTGACTGTCATTTTATAAGAGAGAAGCTCAAGGATGGTCTGATCAAGCCAGAGTATGTAGGGACTAAACCGCAGGTAGCAGATTTGCTTACAAAGGGTTTGGGAATTGTGCAACATCAATTTCTTCTTTCCAAGCTAGGAGTCCTTGATGTTTTCCATCCTAGTTTGAGGGGGAGTATTGATTCTAGAAGTGATTAGAAGCAATTAGAATTTGTTAAGTTGATTAAGTGAAGTTAGTTGTAACAGAATATGCAGTGAAAGTTAGTTTCTAGAACAGAGTTAGTTACAAAATGTATTGTATAAATAAGCTGTACATGAATGATGCGTGATATATGAAAAGATCTTCTCTTCTTCCTCTTCTGAAATTCTCTTTGTACTCCTATGAACAAATTCATCAATATGAATTAACAGATTTGAGTTCCAATAAGATCAAGGGCGATATACCCATGCTACCTACTTCTCTTACCTACTTTTCAATTGCCAATAATGAATTTACGGGATCAATACACTCTTCCATATACAGTCTAGATAAGCTTCAAATTCTTGATATGTCAAATAACAAACTAAGTGGCATTATTCCTGATATATATCCACTGAATTGGAATTTGAAAACTTTAAACCTCAGCAGTAATATATTAGAAGGAAAAGTTCCAAGCTCTCTGGAAAAATGCTCATTTCTGGAGGTTTTAGACATAGGAAACAACAAGATAAGAGACACATTTCCGTGCATGTTGAATAAATTACCCAGTTTGCATGTCCTAGTCATAAGATCAAACAAGTTCTACGGCAATCTCCAGTGTCTTGTAACTGATCAAACCTGGCCAATGATTCATATTATAGATATTGCTTCAAACAATTTTCACGAGGAGATACCTGAGACATTGGGAAATCTCATATCTCTAATCCATCTTAACTTCTCACACAATGCTTTGACTGGAAGAATACCAAAGGCCATTGGAAAGCTGACTCTGCTTGAATCTTTAGATTTATCAGTTAACCATTTAAGTGGGAGAATTCCAGACGAGCTTGCGAGTTTCACATTCCTTTCTTTCTTGAACCTATCTTTTAATCAACTTTCTGGTAGGATTCCAAGTGGCAACCAACTTCAGACGTTCTCAGCAGATTCCTTTGAAGGGAACACAAGGCTGTGCGATTTTCCTTTAAAGAAAACGTGCAGTGACATCAAAGAGACTGAACGTGAAATTGATGGGAAATATATAAGTTTTGCCTTGGGATCTTCTGTGGGTTTTGGCATCATAATCTGGCTGCTTTTGCATAGCCGAAAATATAATGAGCTCGTCGATGGACCTTTTTTCAAAATTTTGGGTCAGCACAAAAGGAGTGGCAGGAATAAAAACCAGAGAAGGTCAAGGTAAGTTGAGGTTTGTTGTAGAACAAAAGGCAAGTAAAATTGTTGCTAAATGACTATAAGCTTTTAAGTTCAATGTTTGACATTTTGTTTTATAAGCGTGTGGTAATTAGTGTTCGAATGTGTATTTTTTTATTGGTCTTCTAAGACAACTGTTTAGGAAGAACAGTGAATGTATAACACCAGTTGAATATTTTTCTGTTCAATAAATTAAGTGGCAAAGCAACCTGGATTGAAAACACAGGGTATACATGAATTAGTAGCTCCTCTAATCAAAATCACGGAGAATTTCTATTATTTTACGACTATTCAGGTATGTGGTATCACATTGATACCGCAAACTTTTAGGTTTTCTCAACAGATTAGCCTAACTTGTTATCATATTTTGGTCAGGTCATTCTAAATGTGAAGTTGGATCTTTTTACATTCTGTTTTGTTGGATAAGCCTGCATGTTGAGTGAAGGAGTTCATAATACTCTGTTCACTTTGTGTTTACTTTGTTTTCTGTATGGGAAATTAGTGTCTATTTAATGTTTTAGGATGCAATTAACACCACAATTACACAAATATATACAGTTATTACATAGATAATATACAGCTATTATAATCTGTCCATCATGCTAACAAATTGTTCTATTTTTCTGCAAATTCTTAAGATGACTATATATTAGTGATCTCTATTCATTTCAATAGATTAGTCTATAACGGTCATTTCTTAGAGAGTAAACCACAAGCTCCGCCCTATGGAGCCTCCCTCAGATAACTCTCCAGCCAGGTGCAACTTCATCTGGGGAAGGAAAACCAACTTATGCTATAACACTATACTTTAGGTTGACTTGCACAATATACACGATTCAAGTCAACAGAAAACTAGTACATAAAATTTAAAACAACTGCCAGTCCTAATAACCTATCCCACACACAAAAGAATCAACTTCAATTTTTTTGGACTATAACGTCTGAAGTAGGACCTCACTAGAATTTTTTTTTGATGGTGCTGTCTTTATCTTTTGAAAAATCAAAAGTGGAGCTTCCATGAATTTAATTAATTGCCTATACCATGTCTTTGTGGTGCCTCCTTTCCATCTCCTGAAATTCTTACATGGATATGTGATACTTATATCCTTTAAATATAAAAGGTTTAGATCTATTTAGAGGAAAATACATCCAATATATAATGATATGTTGATGTTCTTGAATACTAGTAGAAGATAACATAAGATTAGTTTAAAGAGCTGTGTACGTACGGTATTTTTATAAATCAAATAATATTTGGCATGATAGTTAGCGTTTGAATACTCTTGATAGCCAAGTTTATGCAATTTAACATTTTTTGAATTTTCTTAAGTGAAATTATTGACTTGGTCACTGATCATGACACTCCTTAAATTCCCACATACATAGTGCAGCAACTCTTATCCCACACGCACCACTCAAGTATTTTGTTCAATTTCACATAATTTAAAGGCATTTTTTTTACCCTTTTCCGTATACTTAAGTACTATTTAAAGGCAACTCATTGTGCAATTTCATTGGTATAATCACTATGAAAATATTACTCCTTTTCCAGGTTTCTTTCATCACTATCCTTGTGGTGTTTTGTTATTATATTTCTGGCCAATGTTTGGAGGATCAAAAAGCCTTGTTGATAAAATTCAAGAATAACCTCACGTTTGACTCTTCTGTGTCAACCAAACTAGTCATGTGGGATGAAAACAGTACTGACTGTTGCCAGTGGCCAGGTGTAAGTTGTGATGAGGAAGGTCATGTGCTTGTTCTCAAGTTGGACGACGAAGCCATTTCTGGCGGAATTGAGAACTCAAGCAGTCTCTTCCATCTTAGATATCTTGAGAAGCTCAATCTGGCTTATAATGGCCTATACTCTGTTCCAATACCAACAAATATTTATAAGCTCGCAAACTTGAAGCACCTGAATTTGTCTCATGCTAGTTTTAACGGGCAGATTCCTATGGAATTGTCAAGATTGATCAAGTTAGAGATTCTTGACCTTTCTGGAGGGGATTTAAAGCTTGAGAGGCCATATCTGAAAACACTGGTGGGAAATCTTGCAGATCTTAGAGAACTTTACCTTGATAGTGTGAGTATTTCATTGAAGGGGAGTAAGTGGTGCTCGGCGTTATCTTCATCTCTGCCTCAATTGAGAGTCTTGTCAATGAGAGACTGTAAAATTTCAGGCCCTCTTGATCCTGTCCTTTTAAATCTTCCTTTCCTTTCAGTCATTTGTCTCGATTATAACGACTTGTCCACTATGGTTCCAGATTTTCTGGCAAATTTTACAAAATTGACAACTCTAAGTGTTAGTTGGTGCAATTTGTTTGGTCCATTTCCGAGTAAAATATTTCAGGTGCCAACACTACAGGAGCTTGATTTGTCAGGCAATGAAAACCTTACTGGCACTTTACCTGAATTTCCACATAAAAGTGCATTAAGGGAGTTGAGTCTTGGGGAGACGAGTTTCACTGGTTTGCTTCCGGATTCAATTGCTGACCTCCCATGTTTGATAATGCTGGACTAACATCATTGCAATCAGTGGACCTATTCCGTCAACAATGGGAAATCTAACGAACCTAGATTCTTTAGACTTGTCAAACAACAGCTTTACTGTCTCAATCCCACTCTTTCATGGGGCAAATAAGCTCAATCACATTGACCTTTCCAATAACAACGGTCCACTTTATTCTGTTCAATTAGGAGATCTACTTTCCCTCCCGTCGTTGCAGTTCCTTCATCTTCAAAATAGTCATTTAAGTGGAGAAATCCATGAATTTTCAAATGCATCATCCTCTATTCTGGAAATACTTGATTTGAGCAATAACTATCTAAATGGATTGATCCCCCTGTCTATATTTAAACTCAATAGGCTTTCACAACTATCACTTTCTTCCAACTCCTTCAGTGGGACCATTAATATCCACGCGGTCAAGGGACTTCCTTGGCTAAGCATCCTTGACCTTTCTTACAACAACTTGAGAATTGATGTGCAGGGTAGTAATTCAACCTCATTTCCCTTTCCCCAAATAACTGAACTGAAATTGGTATCATGCCAGTTGCAAAAGTTCCCGGATCTTAAAAACCAGTCAATCATGATTGTATTAGACCTTTCAGACAACAATATTTCAGGACAAGTACCCAGCTGGATTTGGAGTCTTGGTTAAAGTTATCTGAATCTTTCTTGCAATTTCATCGAGTCTCTGGAAGAACCTTACGACACATCTTCAGAATTTTGGAGTGTCATCGACTTGCATAACAACAGGATCAAGGGCAATATACCCATTGTACCTACTTCTCTTATCTACCTTTCAATTGCCAATAATAAACTTACGGGATCAATACCCTCTTCCATATGCAATCTATATAGGCTTTTATTTCTTGATATGTCAAACAATTCCATAAACAACGAACTACCTCCATGCCTCAAATGTTTGACTATCTCTCAGTGCTGAATCTAGGGAGAAACAGACTAAGTGGCATTATTCTTGATACATTTTCGCCGAACTACAGTTTGAAAACTTTAGACCTCAGCAACAATACCTTAGAAGGAAGGTTTCCCAGGTCCCTGGAAAGATGTGCTTTTCTGATGGTTTTGGACATTGGAAACAACAAGATTAGAGATACATTCCCATGTATGTTGAAAAAATTACCCAGTTTGCACATCCTAGTCCTAAGGTCAAACAAGTTTTATGGAGATCTCCAGTGTCGTATAGCTAATCAAACATGGCCAAAGCTTCAAATTGTTGATATTGCTTCCAATAATTTCAGGGGAGCACTGCTACCACAGTACTTCTCGAGCTTGGAAGGCATGATGAAGAGCAGAAATCCAGAGACACGACTCCGGTACTTGCAAGTTGAATTCATCAACTATGGTATGAACTATCAAAATAGAGTGACTTTAACTCTCAAAGGTCAGGAGATAGAGATTGAGCATATTCTTGAAGTTTTTACATCCATCGATTTCTCCTGCAACAACTTTGAAGGAGAGATACCAGAGGTATTGGGAGATCTCAAATTGCTTGACCTTCTTAACTTCTCACACAATGCATTGACAGGAAGAATACCAAAGGCCCTTGGAAAGTTGACTCAGCTTGGGTCCTTAGATCTTTCGGTAAACCAGCTAAGTGGGAGAATTCCAGATGCGAGTCTCACATTCCTTGCTTTCTTGAACCTGTCTTTCAATCAACTTTCTGGTAGGATTCCAAGAGGCAACCAACTTCAGACATTCTCAGCCGATTCCTTTGAAGGGAACACAGGGCTGTGCAATTTTCCTTAAAAGAAAACGTGCAGTGGCACCAAAGCGACTGGATCATCACATTTCCCTAGCAGACATTCTGAAGATGAAACAGTTGATGGGAAATATATAAGTTTTTCCTTGGGATCTTCTGTGGCTTTTGGCATCGTAACCTGGCTGATTTTGCATAGCCGAAAATATAATGAGCTCGTCGATAAACTTCTTTTCAGAATTTTGGGTCAGCACAAAAGGAGTGGCAGGAATAAAAACCAGAGAAGGTCAAGGTAAGTTGAGGTTAGTTGTAGAACAAAAGGCTAGTAAAGTTGTTCCAATATGACTATAAACTTCAAAGTTTAATGTTTTACATTTTTATTTTTTATAGGCGTGTGGTTAGTTTTTGAATGGGTATTTTATTTTGGTTTTCTTAGCCAACTGTTTAGAAAGAACAGTGAACATATAACACTTGCTGAATATTTTTCTATTCAATAAATTAAGTGGCAAAACAAAACATGAATCAGTAGCTCCTGTTCCTCTGATCAAAATCACTGAGAATTTCTGTTATTTTACGACTTTTCAGGTATGCGGTGTCACGTTGATAGTGCAAATTTTTTGGTTTCCACAACAGATTAACCTAGCTTCTTATCATATTTTGGGTCAGGTCATTCTAAATGTGATGATTGAGAATTTGGGAGACAAAAAGGAATGACACTAGGCTAAGGGAATATGAATAATATAACATAGAATGTACTGAATCAGTTCATGAAAGACCCTCGGCTCAAGGATAGTGTACAAACTTAGGGAAATTGTAAGTATATATACAGGACATCTTGCACTCACCTCACAAACTCGACACGTTCTCTAAAAATTCCTTTAACTTCGATATGCATCTTATAAAATGTACAAATCTAATACTGTAAAGTGTAAATAATAGATGTATGACCTTATAACATGTTATAAATCAATTGTCAATACTCTAGCTGTTTGTGGTGGAGAAGTTGAGCCTTGCCAACCATGTCTTTCGGGATCATACTTCTCTCCATCACCCCAAAGGGCATAGGCTTCTTCACCATGAACCGCGTCATCTCCAATCATTAGCTGCTCATCCGACATCCTTAAAGGGATGAACAACCTTATTGCAAGTAGGATTAACGTCGTTGCAACTATGTTCCAACCAATGATGAAGAGAGCTGCAACTATTTGCTTAAGGAAAAGAATTCCACCACCTCCACCATAAAATGCACCTTTTGTGTTGGTGACTGGAAGAACAATATTACAGAGAGATGGTTCTGCCAGTAGACCAGTTAATAAACCACCTAGAAGTCCTGCCACAGCATGTGTGTGAAACACAGCAAGTGTATCATCCACCTGTTATTATACAACAAGGAAGTCAGTTACAATCTAAGTCTAAAATAGGGATGAGCGTTGGGACCGTTCGGATTGGATTGATTTTTTAAGTTCGGGTTTGGATTAATCGGTTTGAGACACACAATAGCAATTAACAACCTCGGTTCACCTAATAGTTTGTTCCTTAGAATGTACTATAACTTTTTGCAGTTAACAAAGATTGAGTTCATCCTGTCACACATGCTGTGTGACTTCATATTGGACTTAGTAATATAATGAGTAGGGTCGTAGGGTACTAATCTATTGAAACTTTGAAAATTTGACATACTAGCTAGCATTGGGCACACATGTTTCGGATATCCATATAATTTAAAAGTGAAATAATCCAAAAAGTTCGGATTTTGGGTTGACCCAAACTATGCCCACCCTTAGCCTAAAATATAACTAGAGATAACCATCCACAATAAGTTGAATTAACAACTAAAAAAAATAAGGCAGTTAACCTGCTACAAGAATTTACATATATTGATCGTGTAAATATTTTTTTACCCCATAAATCCTATTATTTCTCTAACATTGGCTAACAATTTTTTCAAAATGACTAGTCAAATACAAATTGTTAATCTCCACAAATACTTTTTCGAAAAACACTTGTGATAAAAATATTTTTCAAAATAAACAGATTTTAAAAAATTGACCAAACGTGCTATATAAGTCACCGATGTGGGAGTCAACATTAAACTATATATTTTGCTTGTATACCTAACAACAACAACAACAACAAAAAAAAAGAAAAAAGAGGGCAAGTTGTTGAAACTTTTTAGTGCTTACCTTCATTTGAGTATGACATTATAAGAGCCGTAGGGACAAGGGGAAGGTTGGATAGTTATAGCAACTTATTTTGACATGCACACAATATTCAATTTCAACAACACACAATATTCAATTTCAACAACCATATATAAAGACAATTACCAAATACTCTATAGAACAAATAATATTTTTTACAAAAAAAAAGATGGAATATTATTGAAGTAAGTACCTGCTGTAGAAAAGTGGACTTTTTGTGGAGTATCATCATGGAATACCATGGAATGCTTCCAGCAAGAATTCCCATTACTATGGCTCCCCAAGCTTGCACCACTCCTACATCAATACTTTAATTTTAGTATTACTCATTTTACCTTCGATGACACGACTTGTTAGGTCCTTCCTCACTACGAGTCATTTAAAATTAAAAGACACGTGGAACTCTCACCACCACTCATTTAAAAAGGAATGCTTGATACTTTGTATACTTTTATCTTACATGTCCCAAGTTTCTTATATTCTTTATTTTTTTTATTTAGTTGTGTATTAAATCAAACCCTATCGCATAAAATAGAACGGAGAGTATTACAAAACTAAAAGGATTTCTCCAAACAACAAAACCACCAATAAGAGAGCGCATTATTCTTTATTTTTCTTGAAATATTTTCCAAGTAACTTCACATTGTTGATAAAATTTGACTCCTAAGTTTTCCTAATCTAGGTGTTTTACATGTTGTCAATAGCAATAAATCTTTACTTAATGGACAATAAAAGAGGGATCAATAACATTTTTGAACTTTAGATAATAAGAGCAATACATAAGAAAACCAATTGCAACTTTATATTCATTAGTATAATTTGACATATTCTATCGATAGATTAGTTTTCGTTTTCATAAGGTTACCAATTATTAATATTTATAATCGAAATATACTTGTAATTATATCTTTCAACTGTTAGTACATAGAAGTTAAACTACCTGCTCCAGGAGTTACACAAGCTAGGCCGGTCATCATTCCTTGAATCGCTCCGATAACGGATGGTTTGCCGAAGTAAAAAACATCTAGGGTTGTCCAAACAAGAAGACTTGTAGCTGCTGAGATATTAGTGTTTAAAACAGCCAAAGGAGCAGCTACATTTGCAGCATTAGGTGCTCCTCCATTGAAACCTGACCAACCCATCCAAAGTAGCCCTGCTCCTGCAAGCATCAACAGCACATTGTTTGGTGGAAACCTTTCCCTATCACTCTTCAATCTTGGCCCAACCTGCCATCAACATATCCAATCAACTCAATTAGTATATACCAAAATTCCGAGTTCCACAGAATCCACAACTTTCAGTTCGAATCATGTATAGTATATAATATCCGATCGTGCTATGTGATCTAAAGGCTAGACTAAATCACTAATCAAAATTTTGATCACCTAATTTCATAATCGTAATGAGTTTAGCTGTATAACCTAAAGGTTGAACACGTCAATTTTAAATCCTGAATTCACCTCTAAATCATACTCACTCCAAATAAACTAATTTGACTTCAAGCCTATGTTGCTCGGATCCAACACATACCTATCGACATTGTTGAAGAGTCTGAGCAACATAGCTTTAAATTTTGGAAGAACTTAACATAACAGAGTAAACAGAAAGGGGGGGGGGGGGGCAATTAGTTGGTTGTAGTACCCAATAAGCAGCAGTGAATCCAGAAATTCCAGCAGAAAGATGAATAACATAACCACCAGAATAATCAATCACACCCCAATGATAAAGAAATCCACCTCCCCAAAGGCTAAAAGCTCCAACAGTATAACAAAAAATAAGCCAAAGAGGAACAAAAGCCATCCAAGCTTTGATATTCATACGAGCAAGAACAGAACCAGCCAACAAAATCATGGTAATAGCAGCAAAAGTGAAATGAAAATAGACATGTGCAGCCATAGGATAAAAAGGTTCATGCATAGGAGATTCTATAGTCGTTCCATCGCTATAATAATGCGTTGTCTCTGGCATTCTTGCTCGTCCTGTTAAGTATTTTTGGCCTAAAGCAGGGGCACCTTTTGCCCAAAAGGGCAAAAGCTTATCGCCAAAGGCGATACGATAGCCTACTAGTACCCAACATATGAGTACAGCTGCGAAAGCGTAAAGAGCCATGAAAGCAGAGTTAACTGCCCATTTTTTCTTGACAATGCTGGCGTAAAGGATGACAAGGCCTGGCATACTCTGCAGACCAACGAGGGTCGCAGCAGTCATTTGCCAGGCGTTGTCGCCTTTGTTTAGCCATGGTGGAACTGCTGGTAAGTCTGCTTGATATGCTCCTGGTGGTATGGACATGGGTAATTATTTTTCAGAGCTTCTTGAAATTTTATTTGATTAGATTTATGTCTTTTCTTTGTTTTAAATAGTATGGTATATGCTCTATTTTGTTTAAATGGAGCTTGTTCAGTTGACTTAGAAAACATGTAGTAATTTCTTATTTCCTCATTTGAAACATAAATTCAGTTGATATTTATATCCTCTAATTTTAAATGTGCATAAGTAGACACTTAAATTTGTATAAAATTGAACAAGTAGATACAAACGTCTTACATGACAATTCGCGTGATATACACTTGAACTGATTTGTATTATGTCACGTAGAATGCATATTATGCCATGTACGATGTGTATGTCTACTTGTTCAACTTTATACAAGTTTAAGTTGGAATATATAAATGTCAGTTGATGTCAAGTTATAATATATGATTAAATTACACAAAAAAATTATTGACTATTACTATACATCAATTGATGATTAGAATACAGAGAAGTGGTATAAGTGACTATACTAGAGAAATTGGTGTGAAAGCGTTATGAAGTAGTTGTGAAGCTTCGTACATATTGAAATAGAGTTTTTAAGTTTTATACGTCAATCGTACACATTCTTATAAAGTTGACCTACAATAATATGTTTCTGTTCATAACTAATAAGTCGATCTAGTAACCTTTTCTCTATATCTGATGGCTAAGACATAATTTTCACCAAGAAATTCATTATATATCATATATACTTTAAAAAAAAGTCATCTTTGGTAATTTTCCGACAAAAAAAGTTTGAATGAACCTCTTCCGTTTCTCTAACTCTGATATCCAATCAAATTAACTTAAATTCATGAGAAGAATACATAGAAATGGTAGATAAGTAACTAGAAATTAATGAGAAAGCAAAGGTCAAGGGGAGTCTATGGTTGTGACAAGAGGCATGTGAATGAAAGTGATGAGGAACCTTCAATTTTGATAAGTCAATTTTTACATACTATTGACTATGTCTTAGTTATAAAAAAATAAAAAATATTCCAACTAGTCATCTTGTGCTAACAACTAGGGAATTGATGGTGACTTGGGGAGACTTTTATACAAGTTTGAACTTTGAAATATAATAATTCTTGCTTTCAAGTTTCAACTTACATTATCATTAAAATAGTTATAAATAACATTATTTAATTAGCATTAGATTAGATAAGGAAAATATTAGTTTGTTTTTATATTCATTTTAGTTTACTCCGTACTAGTTAATTAGTCCTCTTTTATTTTATATCTTAGCTATATTTGTATTTAAGTTTTAGCTGACATAATCAGATAAGAAGTGTATGTAAGCAAGACATGTTGTTCTTGACTAATTTTAGAAAATTAAAATCTAGGGTTATATGAATTAAATAACCTAAAAAGTAGTCCTTAGAAAGAGAGGAAAGAAGATAAAAGGAGAAATGAATTAAGACTAGAAAGGTTGGTGTGTTTGATAAAGGAAAATGTATTTTTCATTAATAAGTGAGTTTCTTACCTATTCTATAGGTGTTTGGTAAGTAAAAGAAAAATATTCCAAAAGAAAAATATTATCTTAAAAATATTTATATGTAATATAGAAAAATATTATGGGGTGGAGAGTGAGGCCTCATGGGTGGTAGGGTGGGATCAGTGGCAGAGTCATGTAATCAAACGACACCCTTTCGTCATTAAATTACATTGTGTAGTTAGGTAAAATTATTTTCTATAATACATAAATATGTCATTTAACTTGGCCTCATTTCACATTTATATCATTCAACATTGAGTGTGCACAAGTAGACACTTAAATTTGTATAAAATTGAATAAATAGACACACACATCCTACGTGGCATTCTGGACATTTGCGTCCTACGTGTATTATACTGAATAGGACTCATGTTTCTACTAGTTCAACTTTATACAAGTTTAAGTGTCTACTTGTGCACACCCAAAGTTGGAGGCTATAAATGTGAAATGAGGTCAAGTTAAATGACACATTTATGTACTATGCATATTTTTATGTATATATATTACGTATTGACACTCATTGACTTCCACATGATTTTACTCTTTTTTTTAATTCAATACTTCTTAGTAGAAATTCTGGCTCCAGCACTCGATGGAATGGTCATTTCAAGGGGTGAGGGTGGGGGATTGAGTTGGTGGGGAGGACCTAATGAATTAGAATATCATTCATAGAACTTTTTTTTTCTATTTATATTTAAAAAAAAGTCATTTTTTTCATTGTTTTTGAAATTTATTTTTATAGAGAAATATTTTTCATAAACTATCAAATCAAACATGAAATTTAAAACATGAATTTCCCGATGAAACACCCTTAGATTAAGATTTTTTTGGCTTCAAAGTTTGCCAAAGGGGTTATTTATAAATGCTTGTGAAAATTGGCAATTTCATTAAATATTTGATACTTCCCATTAGAAGCTAATCGTCGTCTCTTTGAAATTTATCATATCTATATGGCACATTTCAATATTACTTTGAAAGGTACTCAAGTGGGCCTTCACTTTATATTCCTTTTATTTGATGGAAGATATATGAACGATATAATATATAAATATGTCATTCAACTTGGTCTTATCTGATATTTATGTCCTACAATATTTTTGAATATGCATAAGTAGACACTTAGACTTGTATAAAATTGAACAAATAGACGCATGTGTTTTACGTGTTATCCTACATGATAACTCGAGTTCTTCATGATGTCCTATGTGTACTATGTCACGTAGGATGTGTCTCTACTTATTCAGTTTTTCACGTAGGATGTGTGTCTCTACTTATTCAGTTTTATACAAATTTAAGAGTCTACTTATGCATATCCAAAATTGAAGGGTATATATATCAACTGAAATCAAGATAAAAGACATATGTATTATACCTATATAAAACTTATCAAAGTAGGTCCTCCAATAACAGCGTACTCAATACCTTTCACACCAAATTGATGACAAAAAATATCTTCAGCTTTTGAAGGACCATTTTGAGGAACCCATATTATTCTTCCTTTCATATTACCTCAATGATGACTACTATTATTTTGTCTTTTGTCATATTCATAATTATTTTATCATTTTTCAGATAAAACACATTATTTTATCTTAATTATATATATATATATTATAATGTGTTGAGACTTAAACGCAACGTCTTATCCATGTTAAAGTCATAATTCTTTGGAACATGAACCTACTGTCCCCCAACCAATGCCATGACAAGCCAAAAAGGACCCAGATAATAAAACTAGCCTCTTATAATTAATAGCACTAAAATAATAATAAATATTTTATTTGTCCCAATTTATACGAGACCTTTAGAATTTCGAGAGTTAACAAATTCTTTTTATCAAAATTTTTTAATATGTCTGGTAAAAATTCTAACTGTCAATTATTTTAACTTATATTAATAATTTTTTCATAATTTTCAAATTTGTAATTTTAAAAAAAAAATCACATATCCAAATTCATATCAAAATTAAAAAATATCTCTCAAAATTTTAACAATGCAACAATAAGTTTAAGTATATTATAATGGGATCTTTATTTAAATATATAAACAAATTTATTATTTACTTTTTCTATACAAATACTATACATATTATACATATATTATATGTTCATCAACTACTTTTACTTTAATCAATTAAATATATGTACATCAACTACTTTTACTTTAATCAATTTTGTGAACGACTATTTAAATTAATTCTTTTATTTTCTAATATATTTTCCCCCCGACATTCAAACATCAGATTTGATACCTTTGTACTATATTATCTTAGCTGTTGAAATTTTATCTCTTCAGCCTACTTCATCATGGTCCAATCTTATGGTGGCCTTGACTCCTATTTTAGTCGTTTTCCTAAATTATTCGCCCTTGGTCTACGCGGATCAGGGGCCCGGATCTTATTTGTGCAGTGCCGGGACACATATTCTCTTCGGAACGATTCCAATTATTTTGTTAATTATATTCTTTTTATTCAAGAAGTTTGACCCCCCTCTAATTTTTTTGTTTTCTTTATTTGATTTGCATTTTCTTTGGGGACTTAGATTCAAATTAAATGTGTCTGGTGTATCATAAGGGATTTGCCTTTTCTATTGATTCCTGCGGATTGGATCACACTTACTTGAGCAGTGCGGGAGACTGGGGAATGGGTCGAATAAACTCCCCTGGGGCCGGAAAAATAACAGACGAAGCTTTACTTAGATAGGGCTTTGATTGGTCTTTTTTTTTTCTTAGTGATTGGAAAGGAGGGCGCCTGGGTATGTTATAGAAAGTGGGGAGCGAACGATAATATATGATAATATTTATCGTCGTAAATATATTTACGATAATTGAGTTAATATTATTATATATAGAGTCATTAAAATTTTAACGATATTTATATAGAGTATTGGTTATATCACATTTATTATTACTCCAAAATCTTTTATTTGTTGTAGTGATTTCATGTACTTCCTTTTTTCTTTTTAAATTTATTTCAGACTATATTCTCTGAAAAATAATCCTAAGTTGGGTCAAAATCAATGAGTCACAAAATATGAGCCATCCCACTGCATGACAAGCCAAGACACTAGTCTAGTATTATAAATCTCTAACTAAGCCTACCAAAAATAATAAATCATAATAATTATTTTTATTTGTTTATAAAGATGTCTTCCACTCAATTTTCACCATCCATAGTTCCAGATGTAAATTTTTCTGGGAAGGATCATAGTTTTGCTGTCCATGGCCAAATTATGTTGGTTGTAATTGTACTGCTCTTTACAATTTTTCTAATGTCTATGATTTTATTGTTGTTTATGAAACATTTACATCCTAATTGTACTGAAAAGTCCATCGGGATCGAGTCCATTGGAGGAGGTGGACGTTCCATCGACATTAGGTAATTATTAAGAGCACGTACGTGTACACGTTCAGAATTTTTATTTTATGGGTTTAAGATTTAGTATTATTCGAACTCATCACTTTGTTTGAGTTCTGCATCCACAATTTAATAGTTTCAGCAATTTCAATATGTTTTACACAAATGTCTATGTCTTGCTCTAGGATTTTGAATTCTCCCTCTTTACTGGTTGAAAACACAAATATAATTAGTTTAATCAATCTAAAAAAAATTAAAAGAAAATAAAGGGCGTATTTTGTTCGAAAATTGGAGTAAAATATTTTTGTTTCATGCCTTTGAGTCTTCATTCAACTAATTTGCATCCATCATGATTATTTTTTCTTCCTTTAAGCTAATATAGTAGTATTACGTTTAGTATTTGTTTTAAGGCAAATAACAACTGAATTAATTTCTTTGTAATGTACATAATAAATGACTTTTTTGTGCAACCTAGTGTATATTCATAGAAGTTATTAAATGGAGCTCTTTAATTTTTTACCTAGAAGATTTTAATAACTCTAACTTTATTCCAAATCACGCGAGTAGCCATTAGACATTACTAAGAGACATACCCGGTATATATATATTTAGTGATTCGAAGGTTTCTTTTATTAGTTTTAATAATAATTTTGTTTAATTTAATAAAAAGAAGTCTATTTTGTACTCTATCTGTGTATCCTTTTTTATTCTGAAAAAATAGCAGATGAAATAGAAGGCTTAGAGGGGAGATAATGAAATATTTGAGGTTCTTCTTATTCTTTCTTTGGTATGTACTCTATTTTGAGCTCAAATGTTAAATTGCTTGCCTTAACATCTTGTGTTTGATTTCTTAAATATAATTATGACGCTTTTGAAATTAAATTTAGGTTATGAGAATTTTTTTTTTCTTTTGCTCCAAACTTATTATTATTAGAACAGGATCAATTATTAAATACATGTGGGGCTAAAATTAAAAAAAAATAAAAAAAATTGGGGCTTTGACAGTATGTATCATAGGAACACCATCTCACATTATAAGAAAATTGCATCCAATTATTCTTCAATCATTTGATAATTGAAGTCACTTTTGATATTATTGGATGATGAATTGAATTTTACATTTTCTAAAAAAGTATTGTTAACCCTCCAAAAAAGTTGCAATTGGATAAGTGATCAATTACACCTATCCGCAAAACTAAAAAGAACTTTGTAACAACATAGCTCAGTTGGTTAAAGCGTCGTGCTAATAACGCGAATGTCACAGGTTTGAGACCTGCATGGGCCAATTAATTTTTTTCCGTTTTGTCTGAATCGATCTATCACATGACATGCAAGTGGCCTCAAACTCTCGTAGAGCACGAGAATAATCTTAATGATATGTACTTATGATGTTTTTCACTATTTAATTGTGCAAATCAGTATTATACATTTTAACAACTTTGCTTGAGGTACTAAACTACCAATTAATTAACTAAGGCTGTGTTCGATATGAAAGAAAATATTTTCTTGAAAAAATATATGAATTTTTTTTGTTTGTGCAATCACTTGGGGAGTATTGATCATTTATCTTTTCCAGGATTACTTGTTGAATTTTGAAAGTTTCTTAATATTGGCATAAGATTAGTAAAAATAAAAGAAAGATCATTCCATTCTTTTCCTACTCTGTACATATATGGAGGAACATAGAGGTTTGCATCCAATGGTCTCGTACGTGAGAAATGGCAACACTAAACTAGATAGTCTCAACATTTCAATTTACGTGTCATTCTTTTTTTTTTAGTTTTCGTTTAAAAGAAAAATGTCTCTTTATTTAGTACTATTGAGTTTTAAATTTCATCATACTCATTTTACCGTTGATGATAATCGGACATTCTGAATTAGAATTTTGGCAAAAGTTAATGGGTATAACATGACAAGATTCAAAGAATATTTTTGATATATTGTTATATAACACTCCTTCCGTTTAGAATAAGTGTCATCTTAGTAAAACATATGTTCATAGAAAAATGATAATATGTAATTTATTAAATTATCCTATTTAATAAATATCTTCTGAAAATCACACTATTAAGAAGATGAAGTATATACATACTAATTTTTTAGACGGTTTTTTTTTATCAAGATAACACTTATTTTGTGACGATGAAAGTATTCGTAAAGAGTCTATGCATATAATTAAGAGCCAATAAGGTGTATATATATATATTTTTAAGAAAGATTCCTACAGACAGTACCTGTTATCTTGGAATTACAACTTCATAAATGAAGTCTACCATGTGTTTAACATTTTGTCCTTTTCTATACAATACAAACAAACATCCTCTTCTGAACCTAAAAATGCTCTTAATTATTATTCCAATATTCAAAGCTCGAGCAACAAAATGTATCTTTTAAATAATTCTATCTTTCTTCAAGTAGCTTTTGATCAGCTTAGAAATATGAATTTTGTAACTTAGTATTTTTACAATATAGTTTTTTAATTAATAGAAGGGAAGTTTCATGTTAACTTTACACACATCTTATGGCACTAAGGTTCATACACTATATTCCAACACAAATACCCATAACTTTCTTCCTATCAACATTTGGTCATCCTCATGATCCCTTATTCATTTTGTCACTTTCTTCATAAAGATTGTTTTTGTAATAATCTTGAGAAGCACACTAGAAGATGAATATCCACTTTTTTATGTTCTCTCAAAAATCCACACCAATTTGGTAAAGTTGGTGCCAAATTTTCTCAGAGATGTCATGGAACGTAGGTGATTCTTACTAACAAGTATATTATGATATAAATTATAAATAAGAATTACACTAAAATACTCTCTCTGTCTTAATTTATAGTTGAACACCTTTTTTTTTCACCATAAAAAATCGTTTTATCAAATATTAATAAATACACTATAGACATTTTTTTGATTATGTATTATGTATAAGTCTTCCAATAAACAAATAAATTTATATGCATCAGGTTCATATAGGGGAGACTCAACCCTACAGCCACTCAAGTAATGACTTTAGACCCCGAAAATATAAGGCCTCATAATTATTCAATGTTAATATATATAAATATAAGTAATTATATATTTATTGTTAGTATTAATTTAAATTTTCTTAATAATTTGTTGTCAATTTTTTACTAATCTTTATGCATATATTTTTAAAATCTAATTTTATTATTTTTCTCAAAATGAAGTTGATGAAATTATAATTAAAACTTGTAGGAAATTACATTTGTAATTTATTTCTACTTCTTAATTTGTCTAATTTACATCAATCATATTTTAAAATTGACTTTGTAAGACTGTCTTCAATTGTTTTAGATGTCGCTTAGACATTTCAAGCTAAAGTTAATTAGCTTATCAAATAATTAAGCTTAAAAAGATATTGTCTTAACTTTGAATGTCTTCTAAAGTGTAACAATCACTATGGTCTAGACCTATTTTTTTAATTAAATATAATACGAAATATATACAAGTAAAAATGATACTTTAATTGGTATACTCAATCAGGTGAAGTCTCAATTTTTTTTAAAAAAAATATTCCTACTACTTCTATAATATTTTGATAGTTTGTATAACAATTGATTCAATTGATAAAAATTTCAAAACTGTAATCAATAGAAACTTAGGTAAGATATAACATTTTTAGTGATATATAACGTATAATAATTTATATATGTCTATTCGTGTCTTACGAATTATTACAAGAAATATTATATTGACAATTGAAAATAATAATAATAATAATAATAATAATAATCAATTATTATGTATTTTAGAATTTTATGAGGATATATACATAATTATTAAATAAGCATAAGATATCTTTTTTTAAAATTTGGTTTTAGGCTTCTTATTCTATTGAGCCGCTTCTGAGTTTATTTTAGCGGCTTATTTTTAATAGAGAACATTGGGCAAAAGACCTTTTTTTTTTGGACATCATTATGGTAGTGGATGATTTTACTAGAATAACTTGACTATTTTTGTTAAAATACAAATCAGATTTTTGCATGTCTCTTTCAGTACTTTGTTATGTGCCAACATAGTTTGATAAGTCTGTAAAAGTTATAAGGTTTAATAGTACAATTTTTTTGTGAAAAGTTCTTCAAAGAAATGAGAACAGTTCATCAAAGGTCATGTGTATACTCCTCAACAAAATAAAATTGCTGAGAGAAAGCACAGATGTGCTAAAAGTCACTGGAGCCTTGAGATTTCAAGGTTATATACCTTTAAAGTTTTGGGGTCATTGTGTTTTGGCTGCAATTTATTTGATCACCATTGGTTTACGAAAGTAACAATAAACATATGACAAGCTTAAGAAAAGAATTAAAAACACATATTATACTGATCATGACATAAACCATGCCTAAATACTCAGAAATATATTTTCCTAAAAAACGCAGAAATGATATGATTTGTGATATCAAATTCGGGTAAATGAAAATATACACATTGATGACCGAAAAATTAAAAGAAATGTTGGTATAATATGACATCTCTCTTTCTAGTGGAATTAGAAAAAAAAATGTTAAAGTTTCAATCGCTTAATAGCATAGTAATTGCATAGTATCAATTATAATGAAAGTGAGAATATTATCATTAAATTGGACCACATAAATAGAGATGATCTATGAATAGTTATTCTATGTCCATGTAGGTTAAAGCTAGTTCTTATAAAAATTAATAAAATCTAAAATGAAGGAAGCATTTAGGCATTTTACTTTTTTTTAGTCTATTTTAAAAAAAGATCACTTTCTGTAGAAGTAATTTTTAACTCCATCATTTTACCTGACATATATTATATTTAAGACCATAAAATTTAAGAACATTCTGATTCATTACGAGCATCTTTAATTTTGTTTTGAAACTTTTCTTAAATTCTAAGCACAGTCAAAGTAAGATTCATATAATTAAATACTAGAGTAGTAATATTAACTTTGTAAATAGTACATAGAGATTCTCAACAAAATGCATTAACCTTAGAAACAAGTACCTCAAGATCTCACTTAGAATCATCATGTCACATTCATAGAGTCAGATCTAGAGTACTTGCCCCTCTTCTTGCATTTTCAATTATAGCATAATTAACATCTTCTTTCAATCTTGAAGGAGATCTTTGTGAGGACAATGACAATGTTAAAGTACTCCCATCATCATCATCATCGTCGTCGTCGTGGCTGTTGTGTTTTTGCTTTACTCCTAGGGATAAATTCAGGTCAATTAGGTCACAATCCATAGCCTTCCTTTTCAAAGGAGTACTCAATATTCTTGCTTGAGATTTTTCAGCTATCTGGAATAAAGGAGTGAGCTTATCAACAGGGTTGCTGCCAAAGATCCTCTCATTGAGTGTAGTGTACAATCCTATTCTAGCCTTGTCAATTGTGCTTTGTCCCATTATGGAGCTATGCATCAAGTCATGATCTTGACAATTCCTAGAAGAAACATCTCCATATCTGGGGAAAAGAGTAATAAATTAATTAAAGATCTCACGTTGAGACGGGTTTAAATAGAGCAACATGAATAGGAAAGATTCATATAATCAATTCAAACTTGCTTATACAGTCGATCAGATTTCTCTAAAATAGTCATCCTCTGCAACAACATTTCACTATAATTATTATATGTTTTCTGTGGAATCGATTTTTCATGTTATGCCATATTATACGTTCTTTATAACAATATTTTCCCATAGCAGTCAAAAAATATCAGACAAACGATGTTGTTATAGAGAGGTTTGACTGTAATTGAGGCATAATTCTTATGGATTTGAATATAATAAATTGACATACCTAAAAATGGAATTGAACCTTTGCTTGAAGCTTGAGAGCATAGGGAGTTGGCTCAAGTTGTAGATGTATGGATCTCCACCTTCCATACAAAGCTTGTGATGATTTGTAATCCCTGCAAGATATATAAAGGACCAGAAATTAGTAAGATTTACTATATTAAAACCCTAAACTTGTAAATTTAAAAGATAAACAACATATATACCTTGAGCTGGATCATCAATCTTCTTGCTTCTATACATCTATGTAAACAGACAAATTAAAAAAATAAAAATTAGAAAAAGGTATAGTAGTTTATATGAAGCTAATTATATTGAATTAATGAGAATAAGGTTATACATATTTCATGATTATATGGATCAAGAAATCTTTTAGATAATTGTTTTTTCTTAAATTAATTACCTGCAAATGGCTCTTGACATGTGCAATGTTGAGTCCTTTTATGTTCATCAATTGAAGAACTAATTTTGGTGTTGCTCCTGTACCCAAAAAGAAGAAGAAGAGAAGATCAAGAAGCATAAACATTTAATTAATTAACAAAGGTACACTAGTTATGAGATTTAGATCAATTACGAACTCCAAATTAAAAGCAATCTTTTGTCCTCTTAGTATAGGTCTATTTCACGCGAATCAAGATTAGTTGAGCCAGTGAATTTCTGATACCTATAGCTAAAGCAAATATCTCAAAAAACAATCAAGAAGATTCTAGAAACTTACGATCGTGTCCACCAAGTCTTTCCACAGCATGAACAAAACGACGATGGAGATCAGGTGTCCATCGGAGTCTAACCATCTTAGATCGAACATAAGGCCTCACGGAGAACTTCTTTTCACTCTCTTCAATAGTACTGATGCTTGAGCTTCCTCCATCCTTGTGTAATTTGGTCGAGGTGACATTCTCGTCCTCTTCCTCATTTTGGTCAGAATTAGGGCTTGTCTTTGAAAATTCAGTATCACCACTATCCTCCATCATACTTGCTAATAGCTAGCTCTAGCTTCTCCTAATGAGAAAAAAAGGGAGAAGTAAAGTTTTGAGCATACTTCTACTTATTCTTCTTT
The DNA here is from genome assembly GCA_029582245.1 of Solanum etuberosum. Lineage (NCBI taxonomy): Eukaryota > Viridiplantae > Streptophyta > Magnoliopsida > Solanales > Solanaceae > Solanum > Solanum etuberosum. Next base: position 50,522 of record JAJONR010003525.1, on the reverse strand, counting down.
CTATTTGAGGAGAAGTATATTATACAAGAGAAATATTCTAAGTAGACAAATGGAAAAATCAACCCTATAGACTTTACCTAGAAGATGGATCAAGACTCTTCTCTCTCTCCAATTATTTATCTAACTTTCCATGCATATATATATATATATGTTTGTGTGTGAATAGAGTAAATTCAACCATTCATGCATGCTTTCATGGATGATGTAATAAGGGCACCACAAATCTTGACAGAAAATGAAAAAATAAGGAAGAAAAATATAGTTTATCTGTCTTAATTTATGTGAAGGTATTTGTCTGAGCACATATTTGAAGCACTAGAAAAAAGACTTGATTTTAAAACTTATGGTCTAGAACGAGTCATAAATATCTGTGTGACTATAAATTAGTATTTTATTAAAGATAAATTGAGACATTTAAAGTTAAATCATTAATAAATATAAAAATTATCACTCTATTTAAGACTGATATAAAAAATATTTGTTACATAAATTGGGACGGAAGTGTATATTAAACTCATGTGAGACCAGCTCTTCTTTGTACTTCCGTGGAAAATCATATTGATGGTTTGTTTGATATGGTCTAAAATGTCTTCCTTAAATCATTTTTTTATTGTGTGGTTGCTTTAAATTATTGAATTTTTTTCCACCAATTGAATATTTTAATTTGCGTGAATAAGTCTTCTTTTTACGACTATTTTGACTCTTACTAGTAACTCCACAATACCTCTTAAGTCGAGATGCAAAATATTATTGTAAAAAATTTAATAATAATAATACTGTAATTGTTTTATTTTTACCCCTTTCTCAAAGAGCTTTCACCTTTTGCTCTCTTACTAACTAAAATTTACAATTTAGAATGCTTATCATCTGAACTTCTCTTTCGAAAATAATTGTAAAATATATGTTGTTATAAAAATATTTTTTAATACCATATGATAACACTAATTTAACCCATTGATAAAATACATACTAACATTACATATAAATACTGAACAAAGTAAACTTAGGCAGTTTAATTAATGGACTGTTTCAACGTCGTTGAAAACATAAACTTTTCACCAATTTTAGAGAAACAGTGCATGCAAAGGCCAAGTAAACATCAAATACTATTATTTATTGATGGAGTCTAATTAATTTCAAAATAAATCTTTGGTTACTCTTGTCACTTTATTTTATTTTATAGATATTAAAAAAAAAAAACAAGTCATGGGACCACTCTATTTAAGATTGGAATTTGTCAATTTTTATATCACATCATTCTCAAAAGATTCCAACATATAAACATTGCAACTTATATTTTGTAAAACCAAAAAATAAAATAATTCTTTCTTCCCCAAAAATAATCCCCCCTTTCACATTGTTAGGTAGGAAATTTTCGTGTGTAATTAACCAACCGGCCCCATCCAATTTAATTTTAATTCTTGAGCAATTTATGTTCTTGTGCTAGGTACGTAGTTCTAGATCTAGTCCAAGATCAATTGCGATAGGAGATTTATAAGGTCATTGAATTTGAAATATGGTAAAGTATCTCCTACGTCAGGATCAACTGCGGTTCAGTCTTCTAGTAGGATAAATATATATTGAAAGTGGACGGATCGAAATACATGGATAACATCTTCAATTTGTTAGAATATTTTATTTAGATATTTAAAATTATGATTTATTTCAATTGAGCACTTGAACACATGAGTATTTCTATGCACTTTCGACTCAAATTTTAGATATTTTTAGTTTTTCCCCTTCACTAAGATTCTTTACCTCTTCAAATAATTAATGTATGTGTTCTCAAATGTCGTCTATTACATAGATTAGTTAATTAACTGCTTACTTATTATAATTAAACTATTAATCTCAACAAATCGTAAAACCACATGCCCATTCCTATTGAGGTTGATCGAGGATCGTATTTGTCATATATAACTCATAGTGTAAAATTTTCATATATATGATTACATATAACTACCAATTCTTTTTTTAAAAAAGGTTAATATAGTTCAAATTGGTGAAGTCAAGTCTACATTTTCAGTGTAAAACGGGGGGAAAATATAACAGATAAGTTAGCTTGGGGGAGTCAACTATATATATATTTTTCTAAAAAAAGGTTCAAATATTAGTCAAACGCTAGCATGTCGAATAAATGAGACATTAATAAGACGTAATTAAATAATTTTGTTTTTAACTTTTTTGAAGAATGAGGATCATTTGAAAGGCAACTTTACTAACATGACAAATGGGAAGTATATATAGTGCAACTCTTTTTTCCTTTTTTTTTTATTAGCCAGATCGGAGCAAGTAAAGAGTTTAATTTTTATGTATTAGAAATGACAGTAATCTTAGGGAACGATTGATACAATAGTTTAGTATTAGATCAAAATCGCTTTCAAAACAGTGACTTGTTATGACATACCGTTTGTTTACTATTTTTCTTTTATTCTTTTTCAATATCAATATTGTTCTATTTTTCTATATGATGCCTTGGTGTATCTGACTATAAATGTATAAAGAAAGGAAAATTAATTTGTTGTTTGCAGCTTGCATTGCGACGGGAATCACGGGCTGTGTTCCTAACCTACCTTTGCTTAGCTGCTTCCACTACACATAATATAGCTATGATTAGAGTGATAAGTTCGTATCGGTGATTCATGAGATGGATGATCTCTTAAAAAGAGTTACGTTATTTGTATCATCCTATGTATGATATAAGTAATTAGCTAGAGTGTTAAATAGGCGGATATGATTAAATTTGAATAGGTTAAAATTAGCAGAGTTAATAAGTGAGCTATATAGTACGCTAATTTTTTTTATAGATTATAATAAGATAAACTACAATAATAAATAAGCGAATGAGCAAGTGGAAGAAAATGTAAGATCGCACATTAGCACTTATATAAAAAAAAAAAATTATATTTTTATGATCTAATTTTATTATCACTCCAAATTACTCGCATTTCATAACCTTAAATCCTTAATAACCTCAAGATTCAAGAATAAGACAAATAACATTCTACTAACATGTTAAATTACTCCTATATGATAATGTGGATATTAATTTACCCTGTCAGCAGTTAAATCCATTATTATACTTCCTTCCTTATTTTTATTTGTCATGTTGTGCTTTACGAGAGTCAATTTGCTTGACCTAATGTTAAATTAAATTAGATAAATATAATACTTAAGATTTAAAAATTCAAAAGCTGTACAAAAATATTATAAGTCATAATTCTTCTCATATTAATATGATAAAAAAAATATTTTTTAAAATATTGATCAAAATTTATATAGTTTGACTCTCAAGAAACGAAACATGACCAATAAAAATTAACGAAGAGAGTAAATAGTTGTATTCGAGATTTAAGTGGCGTACTTTGAAGTATATATGATGAACAATTCTTTTTTCCTAATAAAATGAACAAAATCAATGTCTAACTCGTATAATATGGTTTGAATAAGGTGGTGTATGCATGGTTCGATTGACCTAAATAATCATTGATGCATTAAGGTAAGTTTATCAAAATTGACTAAGCTAATAATAGGATATATATATATATATATATATATCAAAGTAGAAGAAGTAATTAGTCCATTCTCAATGTGAACAATTAATTTAGAAAGAACTCGTCAAAGATGGCAAGAGTTCAATAGTACATTCGCTTTCTTAAGTCATGTTCATATTAAAAAAATTAAATCGGACGGAAATTACATCCAAACCGGCAAATCCATCCCTAAATCTAATTACCATTCATCTCATTTATGTATTAGCACATTCATAATGCATCATAGTCAACAAACATCTATATATATCTTTCTCTAAAATGTTAAGATTTTTCAAAATCTTCATGAATATATAAAAGAAAAATGTATCTTTTGAGACTAAGAAAAAAATGCTTAATTAAAGTTCTTGAGGTTCGTCTAGAGAGAAATTCGTCCATTTTTCTTAGAATTATTTTCAACTATTAACTTTTCATGATATTATTATTAATCTTTAATACTTAAAAATGTAGTCAGAATATATATTATCCGATTACAATAATTATTAATATTCAATAACTATTTTTTCACTCTTCAACGAAACATCGAAAAAAATTAATATTCCAACAAACACATGATCTGAAAAGATTCGAAGAAGTCAAACTCCGACACAAGTTTTGTTCTCTTTCATTTAGACTCTGTAACATGAACCAAATTATTATTATTATTATTAATACTATATAATAAGTTCCCCATAGGGATATGTTTGCCTATTTTTTTATTTATAACAAAACAAATATGTGTGCCTATTAATGCGGATCTAGCATTCTTTGAGAATGAGCATATCTGTCGTCTTTCATCCTTTTTAAAATAGTTTTATTTTGATCCTCCCTAATTATCTTGATGTATGTGAAGTTGTTATATGTTTACATGTTGCATGTGGATATAATAATAAACATCCATATAAATAATTACATTTGAGGGTATCTCGTATTTGAAGGTCATACATAATTATTGAGATTTTTACAATTCATATATAGAGTTATTAAAATAAATAGTACGTAACAAGCATCGTTTTGAAATGTTTTAAAAATAGTAGCATAAATAATACTTATAGGAAATTCATTTAAAATCATATCTCAATAATCTAGACATTAATTATGCAGAGTTAATACTATTCCTAAATTTACAAAATGTTTGATCCCAACTTAGTTATTCATGTTTCAAATATCCAACTTTGCGTGAGCAATATCTCGTGGTGATCGAAAGAGTCGGTTGTTATTATATGTTATATAGTTTTGAGTAATTGTGATTCCATAGGCTAATTAATATGAATTGAGCTAGACCTAATTGTACCTATTTGATGAAATTAGTTGCATGTAAGAGACTCCATTAATGGAGGTATCAACACTAACTTAGAGATTAGTGTCAGTTATGAGAAACCCTCCAAATGAACTTGTGCAATGGAATTTTTTTTTGAATACTATGAAAATGTCTATCAATTCCTCACGATTCATACTTCGTTTTAGGTTCCTGAATTAGCTCTAATATGTCCAAAAAATTTTTTTGATCTTAAACCTAATTCAACCCCGAAAATTAGCCTCAAAAACGAAAGATTGTTCATTTTTTTTCATTCCACGTAAGACTTTTCAACACTCACCTTAGAATAGGGCTGAACATCATGGGCAATTTAATTTGGGAGTCCATCATCGATAAACAAGAATTGAAATTGATCCTGATACCATGATGAAATTAGTTGCATACAAGAGACTCCATTAATGTAGATATCAACACTTGCTCAAAAATGCAAAGATAGTCGATTTTTTCCTAAAAATTATGGATAGTCCAAATAGATTCGGGTCGAAAAAATGGTATTGTTCTTCTTCCTTTTTCATGGGTTCTCCACCTTTAACGGATTTGAACATACAGCCATTCCATTTCTGTTGGAAAAACAGAGTATACACGTAAGTGCAATTTGTATATCTATAAGGAGTGGTTTACACTTTCAATGGCTACCATTCTTCCTTCATAATCAATCTACATTTGTTCTTCGCGTAAACTAAGAGAAAACTCAACCCATCAATGTCCCCTTTTTTCCTTTTCTTTTCTTCTTCCCCCAAAAGAAAATGTAAAAGAATCGGCGTCAGAAAAAAAATAAAATAATAAACACCCAGAATTGTTAAAAGCCCCAAATAACCTGCAACACCATTGTTTTCTCCATTTTTTCCCCTTTTTTTCAACAGTGGTGTTTGCGGGTAATTTTGTTAATTTTTTTTGTCTACATTTAGTTTTTTTGAGTTATCCATTGAAATTTATTTTTGTTCTTTCTGGGTGATTGATACTGTATGTTTTGTTAATTTGAGGGAATATGCAACATAACATTTTTGCAACGATGCGTAGTTTGAATATGATTGAAGGATGTAAAGGAACACAAATTTATGCTTTTAATTCATCTGGGAAAACCACAATTAATGGTTATGGTGGTGGAGGTGGGGTTGGTGAGAAATTTCTACAACATCTCCATGAGAGGGTAAAGTCTGTTAGGTCAAAGTCTAATAGGAATTACCAAGCTATGCAACCCAAAGATAATGTGAAATCTGCTGTTTTAGTTGAAGCTTTAGCTAGTTATGGCCTACCCCAAACTGATTTTATTGAACCCCAGATTGAATCTTATTTGAAATCTGTTAATTTTGTGGAGACGTTAGCTGATGTTTATGGTAGGATGGAGGGTTGTTCTAAGTTTGAGATATCAGGGATGTATCTTGAACAGTGTGCAATATTTAAGGGGTTATCAGATCCTAAGTTATTTAGGAAGTGCTTAAAGTCTGGTAGAGAACATGCTGTTGATGTGCATTCTAAGGTTGTGCTTTCCGCGTGGTTGAGGTTTGATAGAAGAGAGGATGAGCTTATTGGTGTATCGGCTATGGATTGTTGTGGGCGAAGTATTGAATGTCCGAGGAGTTCTTTAGTGTTAGGGTATAATCCTGAATTAGCTACTGATCCTTGTTCGTGTCACCAGAGACCTGTACAAGATGAGGATACTGACGTTTTCGTTGGAGATGAGGAATGTTCGACATCAATTAGTCATGGTTATGAGGAGGAGAATTATGATATGTCATTTTGCATCGGGGAAGAAGAGATAAGGTGTAGGAGATTTAATATGGCTTCACTTTCGAGGCCATTTGAAGTGATGTTGTATGACGGTTTTATGGAGTCACGAAGGGAGAAGATAAATTTTTCGCAGAATGGGATTTCTGCAAAGGGGATGAAAGCTGCTGAGATGTTCAGCAGAACAAAAAGTGTGCAGTCTTTTGATCCAGACACTGTCTTAGAGCTCTTATCATTGGCCAACAAGTTCTGTTGCAATGAAATGAAGTCTGCTTGTGATGCTTATTTAGCATCATTGGTTTTTGATATGGATAGTGCTATGTTACTTATTGAATATGGGCTGGAGGAGACTGCATATGTTCTCGTGGCAGCTTGCTTGCAGGTGATATTGAGGGAACTTCCAAATTCAATGCACAACCCCAACGTGTCAAGGCTCTTCTGCAGTTCAGAGGGTAAGGACAGATTAGCTTCTGCAGGGCATGCTTCGTTCTTGCTGTATTATTTTCTGACCCGAACAGCTATGGAGGAGGACATGAAATCAAACACAACAGCAATGCTCTTGGAAAGACTGGGAGAATTTTCAAGCGTAGGCTGGCAGAAACAGCTTGCATTCCATCAGCTAGGTTGTGTGATGCTTGAAAGAAAAGAGTATAAAGATGCTCAGAAATGGTTTGAGGCTGCTGTTGAAGCTGGTCATGTTTATTCCTTAGCTGGCATTGCCAGAGCCAAGTACAAGCGCGGCCATATGTACAAGGCATATAAGTTGATGAACTCCGTCATATCTGACTGCACACCTTCCGGGTGGATGTATCAGGAGCGATCCCTGTATTGTCATGGCAAGGAAAAGATGATGGACTTGAGTACTGCTACTGAATTGGATCCAACCCTTTCTTATCCATATAAATACAGAGCTATGTCAATGGTTGAGGAGAATAGAACTGAGGCAGCCATTTCTGAGATCGACAAAATAATTGGTTTCAAGGTCTCTCCTGACTGCCTTGAGCTTCGTGCTTGGTTCTTAATTGCCTTGGAGGACTATGAAGGGGCTTTAAGGGATGTCAGAGCACTGTTGACTTTGGATCCCCAGTACGTGATGTTCCATGGGAAATTGCAAGGTGATAAACTGGTGGAGCTGCTACGTCATACTGTTCAGCAGCGTAATCAGGCTGATTGCTGGATGCAACTATATGACAGATGGTCCTCTGTAGATGATATTGGTTCCTTAGGTGTTGTTCACCACATGTTGGCCAATGACCCTGGGAAGAGTCTCTTATTGTTCAGGCAATCTCTCCTTCTTTTACGGTATGATTAAAGTATATATTTAGTTTTTTATTTGTCATTGGCAATCATTCCTGATCAGCTGCATGTTACATTGCTGGCTGTCTACATTGAGTCACTTTAAGAAACTTGAAGCTCTTAACATTTACATCAATTGATTAACCAGAAAATTTGTGCAGTTATTTTTTTGTATTGGTATTTGAACAATCTCTAACTGATCGATTAAAGTATGATCTCAATTCTCTATGTTAAAACAATTTTCTTAATCATAACTCTCAGTTCATCATAACAACTTTGCATCAGGCAGTTGGCTTCTCATGCATGAGTAGCTCAAGTTGAATACCTGGCTTGAAGTTTAGAGTAATGTTCTTTTGTGCTCCATGAATTCTATAAGACTGATTTGCAGTTTTATTACAGGCTGAACAGCCACAGAGCTGCAATGCGTAGTCTGAGAGAAGCCCGAAACCAAGCTACCTCCGAGCATGAAAGGCTAGTCTATGAAGGATGGATACTATATGACACAGGTTATCGTGAAGAAGCTATTTCTAAAGCTGAAGAGTCCATCTCAATCCAGAGATCATTTGAAGCCTTTTTCCTAAAAGCATATGTTTTATCAGAAACAAATTCAGATTCTGAGTCATCATTGTATGTAATACAACTGCTTGAGGAAGCTCTTAGATGCCCTTCAGATGGTCTTAGGAAAGGCCAGGTGAGTACTCCTTTCAGTAATATTCAAATACATGACGTCTAATGAACCAGAATATTCACTCAAAAAGTTACATACTCCTGCAGGCTCTGAGTAATCTGGCAAGTATCTATGTAGATGTTGATAAGCTAGACAATGCAATTGATTGCTACGTGAATGCCTTGACTATTAAGCATACACGAGCCCATCAGGGCCTGGCACGTGTTTACCACCTCAAAAACCAGAGGAAAGCCGCATATGATGAGATGACAAAGTTGATTGAAAAGGCAAGCTACAATGCATCAGCTTATGAGAAGCGTTCTGAATATTGTGATCGTGAATTGGCAAAAAGTGATCTTACAATGGCAACAAAGTTAGATCCCCTCAGGACATATCCATACAGATACAAAGCAGCTGGTAAGTTGCATCTTTTCATGCCATATGTAGTGAAGTGGAGTTCTTATTGATTGTGGTCCTAGGCAGCCCGTCTAGTTGCTTTTGTCCTATGTAATGACGTATAACTTTTTGTGCATGCTTATATATGAGTTTTCTTGTGTGGGTTATAGGTTGGTATACATATTAAAAAAAGAGAAAGATATTAGTGAAATCCACTTGAATTCTGTCCCTTAACATGTGTAATGACAAAAAGTTAACTACTTGGTCAACCAAATCTTTCTTCAATTCCATGTATTCTTATGATTACTTTGGGCGCACCGTCATTGTTGTTTGATTCAAAAAGAATCCATCTTGTACAACCCAGTCTCTGTGCTACAAAGTGGACATATTTGGTAGCAGAGAAGAAATGTTGCTATTGAGGGAACTTCACTTGGCTGATGGGAGAAGCGACTTAAGTCTTTTGGCCGTTTTACTTGAAAATCGGACTAATGTCTTAAAATATGGTCACTTTTACTTGGTTGCCAAACATAAATAAATATTTTTGCATCAGAATCTGAGAAATGAAATCTGAGAAGTAAGATCATGCAAGAGATCATTTCTGCTACTTGAAATCTTTATATCTCTTAGTTGATTGATTGGCTAGAGAAGTAATATCCTGTATTTGTATTTTCAGTTCTAATGGATGACCATAAGGAATCTGAGGCCATTTCAGAGCTAACAAAAGTCATAGCTTTCAAGCCCGACTTACACCTGCTCCATCTTCGAGCAGCTTTTCATGACTCGATGAATGAGCCTACATCTACCATTCGAGATTGTGAAGCAGCACTGTGTCTTGACTCTAGCCATGCAGATACACTTGAGCTTTATTCAAAAGCACGACAACGATCTAATGAATAACGATCAATGTGAAAGAGCAGATAAAATCATTGGCTTCTTCAGGATGGTTATTTTTTGGACAGTCAGTCACTGACTCACTTCTGCCTAAATTCTTTTAAGGTGCACACAGGGCCAATACCAATTCATGTGATGATCCACTTCGTTTACCCTTCAAGGAATTCAGATGAGACTTCCAATGACCGCTACACATGGCAGCGACAAAAATCTTAAAAGAAAAGAAGAGTTAGAAATCAAAATCGCGATGGGAGGAATACTGAAAAGATAAAAAAGTGAGGAAAGTTGTAAATACAAATGCATTCTAACTCGAAATATTTTTGAACTTCATAGTGCAGAATGCTGCTGATTCTGTTTGTAACACTGCAAAAGATAGGGTTTCTTCTATATGTACATTGAACTGCAGCTTGCTATGAATGTCTGGTGCTCTGCTCAGTCAGAGTTTTTCCAATGTGCTGAGACACTTTTGTTAATTTTTCAGTCTCTTTATGTTCTGAATTTATGCACATAGCTAGAGCATGTGTCCAAAGAGGATGCACTTTTTTTTTTGGGAAAATCATATTCGTACCCCCAAAAGTGAAACTATTTACAGTCTCATGCCCCATTACTTTTATACCCCTTTTCTTCTTTGATACCACTAGAGTATATATATGTATACACTCTGGTGGTATCAAGTAGTGAAACACTGCTTTTTCACTCTGGTATGTATACACTCTGGTGGTATCAAGCAGTGAAACTCTGTTCTTTCTTCTTTGATACCACCAGAGTGAGTATATATACTCTGATGGTATCAAGGGTAATTGTGTTTTAATGTGTCAAAGGGGTATGAGCGTAAATAGTTTGAGTCATGGATCCATTAAGAGTAAATAGTTTGGATTGGGTCCAATTTGGATAAATAGTTTCATTAATTGGTCTAATTTGTAGTTTTCCTTTTTTTTTTTACTTGCATGGCTTCAAATAGACGGTCTTTAAGTGAAAGGCTTTGAAAGCCTAAAAATGCAAATTAAGCATGTTGAAATTCGTTTTGTTTGGCAGGGTTTAGGGAAAGGTTGCACCCTAACGGAGTATGATATAAGTAACTTATCCTAATGCAAGCACCTGATTCCACGGCTCTCGAACCCGTTATATATAGTTTACCTTTGATGCAAGGCTCCATTCTAATATTAAACCATAATTAGTAAAAATAACTTGTAGATGCTTGGTTTATTATTGACTCTTGAGTTAAATCAACTCCAAAATAGGACGGTTTGGTGGAAAATGAATAAAAAATATCAGAAGATTCAAATCTGCACAGGCAAGAGTTATGCAATTAGTTGATAAACAAAAAGGGAAAGCATCATATAAATCCTCTGAATACATGTAGTAAAAGATGTCAATAACAATGTATATAAAATATCCGAGACCACATAATTCATTATGTGTACATGAGGTTTGAATCTAGGTTTATTTAACATAAGGATGGAGGACATTCTTGTATTGAGGATGGTCCCAATCCAAAGTTTTCCATGATTTTTCACTCATTCTTATAAATTCAAGATCTGGTGGAGCTGATGGCTGCCCATTTCGAAGAGGAAGAGTAAATGGAAGTCTCTTCAGCTTCCAACATAACGAAACTGTTACACGTTGAATAGAACCACAAGTCATTCTTCCCTTGTATATGCTCTTGAGTTCTGGCAATGCATGTAAATAAAGCATCTGCAACTTTGGTAGAACAATAATAGGCGATGATGAGGCAGAGCTCACGCATTGATTGACTTGTTCTTCTTCATCATCTGCTATTATCTCTTCCATTTCCTCGCAGATCCTTTGTGAGATTTTGGAGGTATTGCAGCAGCCACTTAGGGATTAACTTCTTCATTTTATCACAGAACGAAACTTCAAGGCACCGGAGATGGGAAAAGGTTCCAACGGGAGGCAAAGGTTCTCCTAATTCCAACTAACAAAGACCACTGAATTCTTTTAAGCAATGCAGAACCAATCTCTCAAGAGTTTCGATTGTGTTGCAAGTAGACATGAGTCCCTGATGTCTCATTGAGCTACAATTCGATGGCCTAATTAGGAACTCTATCCCATCGCATCTTCCAATTTTAATTACTCTCAAGTATTTGGACTGAATCAGAGATGGAATAGCATCAAACAAGCTATTACCCAACGTGCGAAAATCACATTCTGAAATAAGTAACTCCTGAATGTTTACTGGTAGAAGAGTGACATTTCGCGCTTCATCTTCAATCTGGTCATAGCATAGCATCTCTACACTGTCTCCAGTGAGAAGAAGATGCCTTAGAATCACCCGTTCACCATAAAAGGTCAAATCATAAGAAAGATGATCACTCTCCAAAATTGGCTCGGAAGAACTTTTTGTATCTAAAGCAATTACAAAGGAACTCGGCTTCCCCCCAACGCTGGTGATGTTTGGCAAATCTATTAAAACTACAAACATCAATATACTTCCCATGAAATACCTCTAGTTGTCTCATCCCTATTAAGTCTTCTACTCGTACGACAAAAGGAATCGAGAGGAATTGAAGATTAGAGAGCTTAGTAAAATATCTACAGCTGGTTTCTTAGATAGTGTCTTTGGAACTCTTTCATCTCTTGTCATGTCCAAGCATCTTAATTTAACTAAGCTTTCTAAACCTTGGGGCACTTCCTGGATAATTGTGTGGAAAAGGTCCAACTCAATGAGGTTCTTGAGATTGTTCAATATTGGCACAAATCTAAGTCCATAACAACGTCGTAACAGCAATGCAGAGAGACTTACTAGATTTGACACAGAACTAGGCAGCTGATGTATCGCGGTGTAGCTTAAATCCAAAACACGTAGACCAGGCATCTGCACGAAAAAGGGATCAATAACTTGACTCAGACTACAATTTCCTTGCAATAACAAAGTTGTAAGTTTCGGACATATAGTGGATAAGGGATGTGAAATTTTGCTTATATCATTATTCATCAAAGAAACCTTGTCTAAGTCCTCTGTCCATTCTTGCTCCCCTGGTATTTCGCGCAATTGTGCTCCTGCTCTCACCATCAAATTAATTTCATCTCCTGCAATTCGCAATGCCATCTCTCTCACCAAATCATGCATCCTCACACATCGAGATCCATTTCCATTCACGACACTTTCTAGTAAGCACGCCCTTTCCAATTTGTTCAATACTGCATAGCCTTGGTCAAGTTCTGCTTTCCTGCTGTTCCTTTTGACAAGCAACTCTTCCACTATGAGAAGGCGAACCAATTCATCTCTCCGAATTTTGTAGTCTTCAGGGTAGAAGCAACAATAAAGAAAACACTTTTGTAGTTTTGGATCTCTCAATCTGTTATAACTACACTGGAGAATTGGAAACACCTCATTGTTCATACCCTCCATTTCCATACAAGAGTCTTTGAATTCTTCAAACGCGTCCCTCCATTCAAAAACATCGTTAGCTCCTCTCATACTTGCAGCCATAGTTATTATTCCTAGTGGCAATCCATCACATTTCTTAGTCATTTTCTTCGCGATTTCTTCTATCTCCATTGAGAGATCTCCCCATTGACAACCAAGTGTCTTCACGAATAATTCCCATGATTCAGTCATTGAAAGAGTTTCTACTTTTACTTTCTTCTGGCAGCCAATCTTATCACACACCTCAGACGATCGACTAGTTATGATTACCTTACCTCCACCAATTTCCAGTGGAATTCCCACTTTTGTTACATCAAATATGTTCCATACATCATCCAATATGAACACAAAGCTTTTCTTCCTCTTCAAACTATGGAACAACTTTGCTTTCCTCTTCTTGTCATCATCCTCACTCGAAAGGTCTAGACCGATAGTATTAGCAATATTGTTTTGAATTTTAGAAATGCTAAAATCTTGTGTTACAGTTATCCAGTAAACATTACCCGAAAATCTTGATTCTTTGAGGAGATGATCATGTATATGCATTGCAAGAGTCGTTTTCCCCACGCCTCCCATACCATAAATGCCAATACTTGAAACTTCACTCAACGACGTTAACACCTTTCTTAGACTCTCCACAAATGCTTCACCTTTCAAGTTTGTCATCACCAACGGCTGCATCTTCTCTTCGTATAAATGAAGCAAAGTTCCTTCAGAAAATTTACCTTGATCTAGGAGATCTTCCACTTCTTTATGTATTTTATCAGCACGATTTGACAATCCTATGCGCGAAAAGCTGGAACTCTGTTGTACTTCTTGCTCAAAGCATTCATACTCATGTTCTAGCTTTTGTACACTACTCTGCCAATTTTCAACCTCAGTCTTTCTTCTTTTACTCGAATAGAGCTCTGCATCTTTTACTTCATCCGCGATATCCTTCCTTCGACTGATCAACACTTCCATCTTTCTTTTTACTGTTTCTAGTTTTTCCTCAAGTCCCATGTATGGATCCCATACATTTTCTTTGAGGATTGATAATGCCTCAATCACCATAGTACTAATAAAACACAGGGGCGGAGCCAGTATAGTAGTTACAAGTCGACAAAACTCAGTAACTTTGGCTCAAACCTTGTAATTGTATAAAAAAATTCATCTACTAGAACTCAAATAAGCAAAAAAGAGTTATGATTTAAAACTCATAACATAACAATCCTGACTCCGACTCTGTACATACATAAATATAGCAAATATATGAGGACATATAATAGGCCAAACAATTAAAGCTCTAAAACATTGAAAAAAATCTCCTCAATTATTGTGCCAATACTAAATTGATATATTGAACTATAGGTCAACTCAATCTACATTGATTGTTTTATGTTAATGATATTAATTTGTTACAAAAAGAAGTTGACATATCACATGAAGAATACCATGAGGTACCAATTTTAAGATAGAAAACTAAGATCAACATTGTCATTAGTGAATAATTTAAACAAGCTTCTTCCAAAACGTACCGCTTTAATTAGAAAAATTTAAAGGTGGAGTGTGACTTTAAAATTGTGAACAAGTATACAGGTATCAAGTTATTATTTAAGTAATATAATGTACCTGTTATTTCCTGAAGCCTAAAAAATAATATCATGACCATGTAATAAGAAAAAAGATTTCAAAAATCAGTTCCTTCCAAAGCATACCACTTAAAATATATTTAATTATATGTATTTGCCTCGATAAATCGTAAAATATCAGATCATGTTCTAACTAAGGTTGAAGGAGGTTATTGAAGGGCTAAGGTTGAGAGCTAAATCTTATTTTCAAATGTTTCTTTCTGAATGTAAAAACTTGTGCTTGCGAGGACGATTGTCGAGCCGAATAATTTTAAAATGTTTATTCTACTCTTACCTCATCAATTTTTATTTTTTTTCTACTTCTTTAAAACTATGATACATTTTTTTATAAAAAATCTATATAATAAATTTACCTATAAAAAAAGTTACTTTTAGGATGAAAAAAAAAAGAGAAGTGAAAGTACTAATTGGCGATTCCTTTTTTTTTTTCCATTCACAAAACATAATTGATAATAGATTACATAACTTACATTTCCTTTTTCACAATTGTATTGTATCGATTACTCGTCAGATTAAGTTAAAAACTGATTGAAAACCATAAGATTATTTGCATGTCTAAATTAAAAGATAGCACCTATGAGTTATTAATTAATAGTTTGTTTCATAAAGGTAAGATATGACTACCACAATCTCGATACAATAATATCTACATAATCTTTTATGGAAAAAAAAATGTGAATATTGCATGTTAGCTATAAGAACCGCCCTACATGACATCGAAAATATATATGAAAATGAATTCCGTAAAAATATTAATAGTGATTTTCTTTATCTCTGTTTCTCTCGTAACTTCTTCATTTAAAAATTTGATAGAAGATGTTTGTCGAACGTCTAGTAACTTCAAAATATGTATTGACTCTCTTAGAGCGGATCCTAAGAGTTATGTTGTTGATAAAAAAAGATTTGGTGCGTATTTTGCTTTAATAATATTTGACAAAGACAAAAAATATTTATAATGCGGTAGTAAGTCTACTAGAGAAAACAAAGGAACCACTTCTCAAGAAATGTCTTCACATTTGTATGGGAAATTATGATGAGGCGATAGATGACAATACATCATCAATTGAAAATTGGCATATTCATTCTTTATGTCAATTATAATGTCCTTAATTTCCAAAAGAAAATTTATATTGTTTTAAGTTAATGTTGAATTAGTTTCTTCCCAAAAGAGATATATCTCATATTTAAAATATCACATTTCTCACGAATATAGATATACAATATGAACTTACTATATTTAGAGAGATCTTTACTTAATGGATAAGGCATAAGTATCTCTAGACTATAACCGAAATTTCAGAGACACATCTAAACTTAATTAGGGTCTTATTCCCTCCCCCCAACTCATTTTTTAAATTTTTTTGTGCACCTTACCTTCAACCACCCAAGTTGGCTATGTTTGTACACATGCACCTGCTACGTGTGTAGATGTTTTTTTATTTTTTTTATTTTTAAAAAAAAATAAAAAATATATTCTTATTTTCTTTATCTTGTATTTAAATTAAGTTAATACACATACTTTTTTTGCCTTGTATCTCAACTTTTTTTTTTACTTTCATTCATTGTTTTTTCTCTTTTATTTTTCTATTGATTTTATTTACTCTTTTTTTATTTTCTTTGTATTTCCTTTTGATTTGATTTCAAATATCTTGTTTCTAAAATAAGTTAATTTCGAATGGATATCAAAATAAGTGAAGGAAATCAAATAAAAGATATAAATTAAACATTAAAATTATACACTTTTAAATTATTTAAAAAAAATAAGAAATTAATGAAAGAAAAAAATAAAATTTTAAAGTGAGAAAGAAATTAAAATAGATATTTTAAAGAAAGAAATAAAAATAATTAAATATATATAAATTTTAATATTAATGAATATGTATACTAACTAATTATAAAGTTCCACAAAGAAGATTTATAAAAATCAAATTATTGTAGAAAGACTATACAATGACACTCATTTACACAGAGAGCTCATTTTTACACATTCTTTAGTGTTGTTTAGGAAAAATCTAAATAATGTGGAATATTCGTGGGAATTCACTTATCACCATTTATGAAGTGTCTGAAAGTGAAATTTGATGCCCATGTTATACGTCTCATTGTAACAACACTCGGTCCTCTTTTTTTGTACCCAAGATAATATGGTTGGTATTGAACAACAAGTTTGTTTGTAGATTCAATTCATCCTTTATCAAGTTGTCTACATAACTTTCCATTACCACTGTCCTAGAGAATTTTTCTCATGGTCTACCAAAATATGAGTTGACATTGCTCAAATAGCGCAATTTTGAAGAACTATTCCAGTTGTAGAATTCTCAAGTTGTGCAGTGATTGTATTATACTGCTTGAGCAGTGGAATGCATAATTCAATTAAGCAGTTTTGAAATAGGATTGTTGCCTCACCAAAAATATAATCTATCATTTCGTAATCTCGATAAAATGACAGTCTCTTTTGTGTATAAGGTATCTTGATATCGTTCCAAACGATATCTATATCTGCTTCTACTCTTAATGCAATTGCCTGATGCTTTATTGGTCCAACAAAAGTGATGTCTTGGGCTGTGAAGTCATCCCTAAAAATTAAATTAGAACAATGAGTAATTAATCAAACGTTTGGTTGCCGTCGATGAAGTTTCTATTGCTCGTATTATAGTATCCATTCCTTCTCCGATTAGGACTATGTTGGTCTTCTTTTTATCAATTTGAATGTATTCTCAATTCGTGTCTTGTTTAATCCTTATGTTTGACACTATGATCTATTGCTTCAGATATTATTGTCCTTAAGTCTCTTGTACCGTCTTGAGAATTAGCTGACTTTGACAACACAAAATTATGGCTGATAACATAGTTGCAACAACAAACAATGACATTATATTCGACTTGTTTAAGAAAAAAAAACGGATTGAAAACTATATATCTCTTTTTTTCTTTTTACCTTTATATTCATTTTTATGTTAATTATAATGTTCTTATTTTATAAGAAACTAATTTTTATAATTAGTAGAGTTTATTGATATATACTTTTGTTACTGATTTAATTCAAAAAAAAAGAAGATTTATAAAAATCAAATTATTGTAGAAAGACTATACAATGATACTCATTTACACAGAAAGCTCGTTTTAACAAATTTCTTGATGTTGTTTACGAAAAATTTAGATAATGTAGAATATTAGCAGGAATCCACTTATCACCATTTATGAAGTGTTTGACAGTGATATTTGATGCAATATTTGGATCTGTAGTGATGGATGTCCATGTTACACGTCCCTTTGTAATATTATTATATACCTCAAAAAGAATTATTTTTTATCCTATTATATTTGGAAGATAATATTATTTTATAAATATTTCTTCTCCATAAATAACACTCTATTATTGGCAATTATGTTGAGATTTTAACTAAAGTTAGTCAAACATATGGTTGTTGCAATGTTTCCTTTTGACCAAAATTAATAGTCTTCAATTGTCCAAAATGAATTGTCTTCAATGTATTGATGACATTCATTCTCATATTTGTAACTGTCGTTATTGAGACGTTAGCCGTTTTCTTATTCTTGGCTATATATTTCTCATGAGTTCTTGTGGAGAAAATATAGAGTGATTCTTCTTCTTCCTAATATTCTATTTAATCGTAAAAGAATCCTTGTTAGTTTTTGGCTCCTAATTTTATACTAGAAGAGCTTGTTGAATCCTGGGAATACACCCATACCAGGTGAAATATCCTTAAGGACAGTGTCTTTCGACACGCCACAAGCTATGAGAATTTCCTACAAGAGTTCGTGGTGAAGTACAAGCTTTGGTGAATTCGATACAAGTGTACGTGATGAAGGTATTTTCCGTAAGATTTACAACAAATAGCACCCGGTCCTCTATTCTTGTACTCAAGATAATATGGTTGGAGTTGAAAAACAAATTTGTTCGTAGATTCAATCCATTCAATCTATCCTTTAGGATTTATCAAGTTGTCTACGTAACTTTTCATTACCACTGTCCTAGAGAGTTTTCCCCATGGTCGACCAAAATATGTGTTGACATTGTTCAAATCTTACGCAGCCTTTATAGTGCAATTTTGAAGCACTATTCAAGTTGTAGAGTTCTCAAGCTCTATTTTGAGCTTGAAAGAAGAACTGCTACCTCTCTGTGTTGTGCAGTGATTGTGTTATACTGCTTGAGCAGTGGAACACGTACTTCAATTAAGCAGTTTTGAAACAGGATCGTCGCGTCACCAAAAATAAAATCAATTGATATCCATCCAAACGACATGTATAGAACGAAGCAGAATTTGCTTCTACTCTTAATGCCACTGCTTGATGCTTTATTGGTTCATCATCATTCCTAAAGGTGATGTCTTGGGTTGTGAAGTCATCCCTAAGTACCCCCTACAAATTAAATTAGAACAATCAGTAATTACTCAAAATCAATGAAATCCGTAACACACAGTATAATATATAGACTTACCCACTGTTGTAGTGTCATACGTTTGGATATTATCGATGGAGTTTCTATTACCCGTTATTATTGTAGTATCCATTCCTTCTCCAATTAGAGTCACTGGAGGAAGAATATGAAAGGAACAAAAAAAATTTAGATGGTAGAAATCATCACGTAGCGGCTCCTCTATATATAGTTGTTGTAATAATGGGACAAAGGTAATATTATATTGATGACAACACAAATAATACATTAATTGAAGAGAAAATGTAAAAATTGGAGTGGGTCACTACATGTTTCCTAATATAAGTAGTGTTTTTTTTGCAATACACACAATAATTTATTATTTTTATTATTAACTAACGTGATATATATGTGCAAAGCACGTACATTTAATTGAATTATTAAATTTTTTTAATTTAATAATAACTTAGATCTTCGAAAATGATTTGGAGAATAAGTAATAAATGTTGAAGGTAAAATATAAAAAAATATATGCATAATTTTATTGATTGACGTGAGACACACGCACACAAAATATTGCAATATCATACGTTTGGTTGTCATCGATGAAGTTTCTATTGCCTGTAATTATTGTAATATCCATTTTGGACATGTGAAATAGAGATGCACAGACGCCCCAGCGAGGAGGTGTGAGAAGTTGGATGTAGTAGCCTAGTAGGCATGAGGAGAGGTAGAGATAGGCCGAAAAAAGCATTGGGGAGAGCTGTTTAGATAGGACATGACGCAACTTCAGATTACCGAGGACATAACCTTAGAGAGGAGGGTGTGGAGGTCGTCGAGGACATGAAAGCTTCAGATTACCGAGGACATGAGCCTAATGTCTTTCGGAAATAGTCTCTCTACCTATACGAGATAGTAATAATACTTGCGTACACTTTATCCTGCTCAAACTTCACTTGTGGAATTTCACAAAGTATGTTATTATTGTTATTGATGTAGCATGAATATTTCTGCAAACCTATCTTACCTGTATGTAGGTGAATTTATATCATCATGCCTCAAAATGATCTGTTAATTGGTTGATAGTCACAATCATGTGGCACAACTTTGATACAAAAGTTGGTAAAAAAAAATTCATGTTTCCCAAAGTTGAGTGAAAATGTAACATGCGCAAATGCAACGGATATAGTAATAGAAGATTGATAAATCTACTGAAATTAATTTGATTGAACAAAACAAGCAAATAATTAAGTTATACGAATTTGCATTATCTTTGTACATTATATATATTTATTTATTTAAGTTTATTAATATTATAAGTAGAATAAATTTTTTTATGAATTTATTATAATAAATAGTCACATAACGTCATGGATTAAATCTCATATATGAGCTACATCGTACTATTACAAATATTTTTTCACTTTATTTAAAAATTTTGAAGTTGCCGTTGTAGATGAAGTTGTGTTCGATTATAAATTTTACAAATAATATCTAGTTATTTAAATATACCTTTCCTCCAAAACATGAAATATGTGGAAAAGAAGAAAATAGCATCCCAGTGTATTGACAATTCACAAATTAACCCTGCTAAATATGTTGTATATTTTGTGGTCAAAGAAGAAAACATTATCTGTACCCAAAAAATAAAAATAAAAGTTTATCCAACCTAATTTTACAATACTATATATGTATGTCATTGTATAAGACCAAAATAAATAAATTGTGTAAGTATGTATAAGCAAAGAATTGCATCTAATTATATTTCGTACCTCTCAAATAGAGTAGAGTATAAATATCCAATTTTTTTCTCATTCTCTTGTTTAAAAACAAAGAAAATAAAATGCTAACAATTTTTTAATACTAGGACTGATCTAAAACAAAGTAATAATATCAGTTCAAAGTTGTTCGGGGGTTTATTTATTACTTATGCCTCATTTGTTTCCATTAAGATTAAGACGTCTGAATCTGAATACACATCTGAATATTAAGATGTGCATTAAGATTTAGATGTATAAATCTGAATACACATCTGAATATTAAGATGTTGTCTCTGGATCTGAACACTGAATTATTAGGACTGTTTGTGTTTCAATATCTGAATGTACATATGAAATTAAACGCTATATCAATAAAATATTATAAAAATCTCATTTTAGTAAAATAGATTTTTTTTAATAGAAAATAATATTTTGAATATTTTTATTGTAACAAGGTAATATGATTTATCTTTTAAGAATTTAACATTAAGTTACATCATTAATATGGCTATTCTTTGCACTCAAAAACTTTGAGAATCTAATATAATGCAATATAAAATAGTTTATATAGAGTAGTTATATATTGTTTATGAAAACATTTTATTTTATAATAGACATTTGTTATTGTTATCGATCAAATAATTAATACTTTCTTATTTTCTGAAACCGTGTTAAATATTATACCATGGGAGTGCTTATCAATTCAAATATATTGATTAATTTATGAAAGTAAAAGGCATATATTAAGTTAATAAGAATAAATGAAATTATAACGATAAGCATATAATTAACATTAATTAAATAAGAAAACAAAGTGACTTTTATGACTTGTTGTGATGTAGTTGAATTAAGATAAGAGTCTTACTTTTGAGTCTGAATGGTGTTAAGACTGTATTTCAGATCTAATTCATTCAGATCTATTCAGACCCATTAAAAGGTTTATAAGGAAATAAAACAAACAAACTTAATAAACTGAATCTGAATGATTAAGATTCAGTCCTAAAAAACAAACACACTTAATGAAGCGAATCTGAATGATTAAGATTCAGACCCCCATTAAGTGCAAACAAATAAGGCCTTACTCTTAACATACCAATGGTAAGAAACATATTTTGAAATCAAACTTAGAAAACCAACACAGTGGTTGCAGCAGCAGCAGCAGCATACAAAGAAGAGAACAGAAATTAACAAACAAAAGTTGTAATTCTGAGCCCTCAGAATGGCCTCATAGTATATCGAACGTTCAAAGACAATTATCTCACTAGAACTTTTCAATAGCTACTCCATCTCTCAGAACCTCATAAGCCTCCCTACTCCGGGTTTTCTTCAACCCAGCTGTGAAGTGAACCTTGGATTTTTCTGAAGAGATGGCAGTAACTTTTACCCACACCATCACCTTTGTTTTCATTCCTTCAATCTCGACTAGCTTTCCTTTTTCCAGATATCCAGTAACAGCTGTAGAGAAGCGTAATACAGATGAATCCTTGTAGCCAACTTCACATACAGAGGGTATAAAGACAGTGAGCTTTCGTGTCTCTTCATTGAACTCGTAATTGGTGGCATCCCGAGGAAAAATACCTACTGGAACATCATATTCCTTCAGAAGATCTGGCAATGGCTTTTGCATTTTTCCTACAAAACCAAGATTAAGAAGGGAAGATAAAGGTTATCACTTGTATGAAACGACATACTATAAAACTTGTTGATATAGCTACAAAATCCTCAAGAAAATGAATAAGGGACTTCCCAGTCAGAGAATAAAGAACTTGGAACAAGACAAGTTAGAATAGATTAGTCTTCTAGTCCACAGCTAACACCCAACAAAAACATCACTAGAGAAAGATTCTGTACACCATATTCAACCAATGTTCCCTCCTAGCGAACAAAAAGCTACCTTACTGTGCTGGACAATTCCTCTCCACGAATAAAAAAGAAAAAGAAAAGCGCACACGAATAAACAATCAGAGACTCTTACAAGAAATGTCCCCCCCTGGCACTCCTGATTTCTCATCAACTAATTCACTCACCATTCTTAATATTCATAAACACTATTGTGAGATATTCTTGGCAGCAACATAGCGATTTTATTTACCTGTCCTTGCCCTCCAACTGCCCTTGGGGAAAGACAGGTGTGCTAGTGGATCAGACAGCAAATTTTGAACATACAAGGGTGAGGTGGGGGATGGAAGTGCAAGCATGGTGAGTTATGCAGAGAGAACACAAACCTTTAAGCTTGTTCACTAGCCATTTTGTTCCTCCTTCAATACTGCTTTGCAATGACTGATCATTGAAACGGAAAGGATCAGTATGAACCAAAACGACTGAAACAGATATATAGAAATACCACACAGAAGTGACTAATGGGAACCAACTGCTCTTTGCCAAACAACTCAAACTTAGCAAACATCTATTGTTCTTCCTAGGGATAATAGCTCTAAATTGGTTTCAATTGATGTGCTAGAAAAGTGACATTATCAAGATTTTGCTGAATTGAAAATTCTTTTGAATCTCTCCATCAATTACGCTCATTAGCTTTAGTGCAGCAGGACACTTAAGTGGATTTGGTTACCATTTTTCTCTCCTGAAGAACTATCATAACATTATAATACTTTTTAAGTTTTAATCATACTAGAACATACAAGTTTTTATTGGCTTTATTATTTTAGAATTTAAAAGTTTCTGTTGGCTTTTACCATCATCTTGAGGATAAAGGTTTTTCATTTGTTTAACTCTTGTATTCACAGTTAACAGCTTCACACTAGCATTCATTGGCATGCCCAACTGTCAAGTTTATGCTCACGTTAAATAATAAAGCCGAAGAAGATGTAATAAAGATCGAGACGAAGGTTCCTTTATCTCCACAGAATAGAATATACAGAATTATATTGTTCTCTAAAAACAAGCAAGTAGGTGTTTGAACATTAACGGAGTGATATTGGGAAAAAAATAGTATTGAAGTTAAAAAATGTATTGGAAATTGAAGTTGCGTTGAACATGTATTTCACTTGAAAAAAGAAGAAGTTGAAGTTTTGTTAGAAAAAATTCACTTTGTCAAATTTGAAAAATTCACCTTCAAAAACTAACCAAAAAACATTCTAATCTATAACCAAAAACAATGTTCAATGAAAATATTTTTCAAAAAATAGGAAAAGAAAACTCATGTCCTAACGGGACTTAATAAATGTAACAAGAGATGCAATTCATTAAAATTGAAGGTCAACCGCACAAATAAGTCCACATGAGCCTTAGACCAGCAATGTCAAATCCAAATTTGTCTACTGTCCAAGAACAACATAGGAAATACAAAAAACTGGAAGAACAAAAGCATGAGAGAGAAGATACTGCTCATCCAAAAAGTTGTGAATTTTAGCAAATCAGTGACAAAATTTAGTAGTACCATCAACCATGCCTCCACTAAAGCTTGTTGTATGTGGAAGTCTTATCCAAAAAAGAAATTTCTAGCGGCATTTCCTGGTTATCAATCCATTTTCCACTAAGAAGGGTTTCGCATTCCCATTTACAGTTAAAGAGCCATTTTCCCAATACATCTAATTTGAAATATCACGGTACAGATGAATATGCAGTACCTCTAAAATATATACCGAGAACCAATTTTCAAACGTCATCACTCGCCACATAATCCTCAAAAATGCCAACGGAAGTAACCTCCCCCCTCCCCCCCAAATTAAATCAACTTCCATCATGTCACAGAAGTCATATTTATGCCAAGTTGTAGTCGTTCTGAATAGCAACAACATAGATCAAAATATCATACATATAGTGGCACCAGTTGATAACCAAGCTGCAGAGGAATCAGCAAAATGGTATCTTCATATGCACAATTCTATACTCCCCCCGCTCCGATTTATGTAACTCTCTTTCGTTTTTTATCGGTCCCAAAAAGAATGGAAATTTTCTATATAAAGTAATGATTTGACTATAAACTTTTCATTTTACCCTTAATGAGTTTGAGTTCTAGTCACACAAATGTGAAATACCTATTGATTATTTTGGACAACAAGTCTCAAAAATCTTCCTTTCATTCGTAACTGTTGTGCCCAGTCAAAACATCTTCACATGAATTGGAAAGAGGGACAACAAGTTTCAAAAGTCATGCTTTGCAACTAGCAAGATTTCATGCATTTGACAACAGAATGTCTTATTTGGTAAATAGCATAACATCTTAAATTTAAAAAATTGGCACTCTGTCATGATTATACTACCTTAACTGTTGAACAAAAACACCTGGGGCTTAAAATCTTATATCCACTTCTAGGCTTCTAGCAAGAAAGAGCTCATTCAGCAAATTTAGACTATGGGAAGACAAACATCCTAGCCGTTAACGAAAACTTTGCAATCAAAGCTGTAAAAGTTTAATGCTTCCAACAAACATAATTAAGAATTCCCAAAATTAGACCACAGGAAAAGCTCAAATAATCAGGACCGAAGGAAACACTAGAGTTGATTAAAGAAAAATGGAAATTGTGGTCACACCCACTATCCTCAGCTTGAACCGCAGTATACCAAATAGAAACCCTATCTAGAAAGACCTAATTTTTATCAAAATTGAAGACACACTTCTTAATCATTCAGGTAAATTATGCAAATTATTGCTTCCACAAACATAAAGAAGAAACGCATCCCCCAAAATTAGATCATAACAATCAAAATTCAAATAAAAACGATACATTTGATGATAAGCAAACCGAACGCAAGGGAGAAAAGGGCATACATTAATGTCATCGCCGACGGAATTGATCTCCTTGTTGGCTCTTTTACCTATCCAGTAAGAACCCACTTTGTTCAATATCTGATCCATTCTCAATGTCGAAGATTTCTATAAACCCAATAACGAAAACTCCAAAAAGCTTAAACAATTCTTCTCTCTCTCTCTCTCTCTGAGTCCAATTTCGAGAGATAAAGTGGATTCCAGTTTTCTTCTACCCCAATTTTTCCACACCCAAATATGAGCAATCCCAATTTTGTTTTGGCAAAAGCTTCTTTTCCTATTATTGTTCTCTTAACTCTCAAGTATCGTGCTTGCCACAATCGTAAACCCTTTTTTTCTTTAAATGCCTAGTAAAATGGTCGCGCATCACATGGATCCGTATACTAGTTAGATTAAAAATATAAGTTGTATTAAGTAACTTTGGTGTAATGAGATTGACCGAAAAGAATATTCGATCATCCTTATGAGGTATATTTTTGTATTTGTATTGATACTATTTATGCTGTCAAGTTTATGTTACATACTTGTATATATATGTTCAACTTAATACTCTTTTATTAAAATCATTCTTACGTAAGAAAATAATAATATATGAAAGTTAATTAACATTATTATCTAATCATAATTTTGAAAAGTTATTCATTAATTTAAATATATTTGTTCGATAATAAATAGTAAATTATAGTGTCAAACTACACAAAAAATTGAACTGTATTTTTCAAAATATTATGTCACATGGATAAATATATGTTGCACTTCAAAGAAAATTATCAATGTCGATAATAATTTTTTCTACTATAATAAAACAGCCAAATGCGACGAAAAATATATATATAAACCCAATAAATCATTTGTAAAAAAAGACAAAATGAGGTACAACCTATAATAGTATATTTGACATACACTATTTATTTATATTATTTAAAGAAATATGATATCTATTTTAATATCAATTGCTACTTTTTTAATAATTTATTCTTATATACAATTTTATTAATAAATACAAAATACACGTACAAAACACATGATTTTTAGAGGCAATACACTTAGTTATATGTTGCTTACACAATTTCACGTCGTTTATTAATTTAAAAATACAAAATTTGGAAGAAAATGGCTACCATTTTGAATTTGGGCTAATACAAATAATGGAGCCATCCAAAAGCTTAAAAACATTTTGTTAATTTAGAAAGATTTCTCCATTCACTATGTTGAGTGCATATATACAATTATTAATTTGAAAATATTTATATATCTGAATAGTAATAGAGAAGAATTAGGATTCATTTAATTGGTGAACTCCTTTTTGAAGTTCATCGATACATTAGTGTATGTTTATTTTGGATATTTTTTAAAATGTGAGTTATATTTTGGTGTAAACTTTAAGTTTGTCTGGTGGTGAAGTGATAAAATTTCTGAATTACTGTTTTCATAATTGGTTCAATGACTTTAAAATTCTACCTGATATTATTAACTTAATACAGTTCGACACGTCTTGACATTTTATGATTATATAAATTTCAGAGGAAAAATATAAAAAAAAATTATTGTATTTGTCCAACTTGACACGTCATATATTTACTATCGACTTCTTTTTCTCATTTGACTTGATCAAGCAATAATTTCTCTATTTGTAGAATCATCTTGTCTTTAGCAATAAAAGTCGAATCATTTATGGGAAAAAATTGTTATCTAAAGACCATGATATATCAAATTGAGGGTCTCTATTTCTTGCCTTTCAACACTTTAAGTGATAAAAAAAGTGGTTAAAATAACCCTTGACATTAAAAAAAAAGAAAAAAATATTGCAACCAAAATTCACAAGACACAAGTAGGATTGTTTCATGGTTATGGTTAAAAAATTAAATTAAATCGCAATTCGAATCAAATCGATTAAAAAAATTTATATTTGGTTTGGTTTGGTTAGATTTGATTTTAAATTTGAAAGATTTAATTTGACGAGAGATTATACATATAAAATATTATATTTCGCAAAAACAAAATATGAATTTGTTTTGTAGTTTTAATTATTATTTTTTAAAATTTTTAAGATTTTAATTTTTCCCATTTCTTCTCAGTAGCATACTGGTCATGAATAGTAGGAATACTACTTGTTCGGTTAGTCACCTTTCACCTATAAACTAAAGGAACCAAATTTTGATTTTTAGTTATTGAAATAAACCAAATCAATTATAGTAAGTTACAATATTTTTTATTGCTTCAATATTATCCGAAATGATTTCCTAGCCCTTTATAAACTTTTTATTATTTTATGTCATTTTTATAAGAAATTTTTATTTTTACATATAATATTCAGTTTTACGATTTGAAAATGACATTTTCTTCTATTCGAATTGTAAGAGGGCAAGAGATCTCATTTCCTCGACTTTTCATAAGAGATCTTCATTTTTAATATCTGAAAATGTCATTTCTTCTATTCAAATTGTAAGAGGGTAAGAGATCTCATTTGCTCGACTTTTTGTGAGTTTCTTTTAAATGTATGATCTAATCCATCAATCACTTTTTTTTTTCATAAGAGATGTTCATTTTTAAAATCTGAAAATGTCATTTTCTTCTATTCAAATGGTAGGAGGGTAAGAGATCCCATTTCCTCAATTTTTTGTGAGTTTCTTTTAAATGTATGACCTAACCTATCAATCACATGTTTTAGCATATAACACCATCAATAACAAATAAATCATCAATTTGAAATAATAACCATAGGAAGCAAAATCCTAAAACCAAAAGTCTCCGCTCCTCGGAGACCATAATCATTTATTAAATAGTTGGTGATAGTTTAAATAGAAAAATGCAAACACCTCCATGTTGGAATTAAGGCTAAAAATAAAGTAAAAGAATCTTGTAGATCGATCAACCATAAGAAATGCCCAAGGATCACTTGATCCTCTAACGATCAATATACATCAATTTTTGAATTAACTTACCTATAGTCCAATTCATATATACATAAGTACTTGTATATGTTCGTGTGTATTTATGAATATATATATATAACTGTATATGAATTAGAGATGACAGTGAGGCAGAACAAATGTGTGGCGTTGAAACTTTTTATAAAGAATTTTGTCCGTGGACGATATAGGTTCAAACGCAAGTGGTTATGCATGATATTACAACTTTACCAAACATAATTAATTTATTCAAATTTAGACAAGAGAATATAAAATAATTCATTCAGTTTTGCAGCTAATTATGAATTTGGTACAAAATGGTTATTGCTTGTTTAAAAGTCTTTGGTCCAGTCTTTGCACCCCTTTAAATAAAATGAGACAGTTCTTCATGAACAGTTCCTTTCAGCAATTATGAGCTCTTCAAGGAAGTTTAGAAGCCTAAACTATAGTAATTTTCAAGAAGTTCTTTTATATGTAAATTTACATTTTTTTCGTGTGAAGCTCGGTAGATAATACCGTTGTTTTGTTATAGTGGGTTAAAGCCCTAAACTAAGTTGAGGAATAGACTAATAATCTGCTTATATGGTCTTAGACAATCCTTCCCTCATGAGCTAGTTTTTGGGGTTGAGTTAGGTCTAGGTGTCATATATTTACATAGTGTGAGAGCCAGTCCACCCCGCTTGGGCTCCCGACCCACACTACCGTACATTGGTTGAAGAATTGATTGACGGCCTACTTGTAAAGATATGACACATGGACCTAACTCAACCCCAAAAGCTAGCTCATGAGGGGAGAACACTTCTAAATGGGGGCCCAACATAGTTGAACAATTGGAATGGACCTAGCTCTGATACCATGTAAAGAAATGACATCTGAACCTAACTCAACCCCAAAAACCAGCTCATAAGGGGAGGTTTGTCCAATTTCATATAAGGAAACTTTAGGTTTCCCACTCCACTACCGATGTGGGACTTCTTAACACTACTTGTATGAATTTGGACAATCCTCGGTTCATGAGCTAGTTTTTGACGTTAGATTAGGCTCATATATCATATCTTTACATGTTTAAACAAGTCACAGTCAGCCATCAGATTAGCTTCCCTTAGAGGCTTAGACAATGAGACACCTGATCATTAGCTTGATTGATGATCTATATAATGTCTTCAATGATATCAAATAAACCCTCGTTAAGCATATTGGTAATCATCATGGAGACCAAATGGACCGTCTTAAGAACCATCAAGGGCGTCACAATAAAATCAGAAAATTAGTTTGGTTGAGGCCCACATATGACACCTTTGGTTATAAAAGTCTTGGACAATGACTTATGACTCCATATAAAATATGTATGAACATAAATTGTGAAGACATCTTCAATGTTTTTGGTTCAAAAATCATACTAGAATTAGATTGATAAGTGAGTAGAAAAAGGGCAAACAGTTGGAATAGTTCATAACAAAAAAAAAATGTAAATTGGAATATAAGGTGTTGCTTCTAGTAACCGCTGCTCAATAATAAGATGAATATAACATTTGGTGATTGATGTAATTTCTATAACAACTTTTATTGATATTTAATCATTAATGATAACATACACTTCTTCTAAATGTGTGATTATATCACGTTATAAAAGTGTACAAGTTCAAAAAACTCAAAACAAATCACAAGCACTATTAATAAAAGCAGAAAATGAGGAAGACTAACTTTACTAGATAACGGTTAAAAAAGCAAGGAGAAATGTTGAATATTACATCAATTACTGCTACACCTTTTCTACCTTGTTGTACATCTCTCTCCAAAATATCCTAACATGATTAAATCAAATTATGTCGTTATGAATATTTCATTTTTCTCATAGAAAGGATGAAATATATCTAAATTTACTATTAAATTATTAATCATTTGGAAGATTTAATAATTATTTTCTAATCGCTAGAAGCACGAATATGTATTCACTAGTCAAGAAAGAAACTTCGCCTTTAAGCTAATAAGAAATACAATATACATATCTTGAATACAAGTTTTATCACCTAATCATATACTAGTATATTACTTTAAATTAAAACTATATAGAAGAGGCTAAAAACAGATATCTCGTGTTTACGGATAATTATGAAATTTCTATAGTTTCTCTGTTTTAATTTATTTATCTTAGTTTTTTATGTATTTGAAAATTACTTAAAAAATATTATAAATAACTAAAATTAACAACTTAAAATATCTAAAAAAACATATAAAAGATTTTATTAACTCTCAAGATTCTGTCATGTCACATAAATTGGGGCAGAGGAAGTAACATATATTATTTGAATGACATAGAAAAACTATAAATTATATTAATAATTAACAACTCAAAATATTTGAAAGACATATAAAAAAAATTGATTGACTCTTGAAATTCTATTTGTGCCATATAAATTGAGATGCAGGGAGTTTATGTATTGTCGGAAAATTACATAAAAATACTATAATGATTAAGTGCTTAAAATATTTTTAAAATATATAAAAATTTGAATGACTATCTAGTTTTTTACTAGAATTTGCAACTCATATGATCAATTATTTAATTTGGCACATGTAAGTAATTATTTCATTTGGTAATAAACTCCCAAAACAAAAGTGGAAAATAAAAATTAAAAAAGAAAAGAAGAAGAAGAAGAATATCCTTAAAGGTTAGGGTTGTTTTGGTAAGTTGACTATAAGCAACTAGCTTCCTATTTTTATCATCCTCACATGAAACCTATTGTCTCTTCTTCCTTTCAAAGTCCAATTTCTCCCTCTCTCTCTCTCTCTCCTCTATATATCTCTATACAAAACTATATCATTCACTAGAAAAAAACACAACAAAAACTCTCATCAAACTCATTATATTAGCCGCTATTATATAGTTTGTAAATTGATTATTCAACAACAAAAAAATGATTCCAAATCCTCAAAAATCATCAATTTTACTCCAAAGAATCACTTCCAACAATCCTTCTAATTGTAACAAACAATCCCACCAATCACTACAGCGCCACACACCAATACCATGCACCGCAGAAGTACCAGATTCCGTCGTCAAATATCACGCGCATCTAGTGGGACCCAACCAGTGCTGCTCCGCCGCGATCCAGCGGATCTCAGCACCGGTATCCACCGTATGGTCCGTCGTCCGTCGATTCGACAACCCTCAAGCGTACAAACACTTTGTCAAGAGCTGCCACCTCATCGACGGAGACGGTAACGTAGGCACTCTTCGTGAAGTTCGAGTTATCTCCGGGCTGCCAGCTGTTAACAGCACGGAGAGACTGGAAATACTTGACGAAGAGCGCCACGTTATTAGTTTTAGCGTAGTCGGTGGGGACCACCGACTCGCGAATTATAAATCTGTTACTACTTTACATCCGGAACCTTTAGGTAATTGGACGATCGTTGTGGAATCGTACGTTGTTGATGTACCAAAGGGTAATACTAGAGATGAGACATGTGTTTTTGTTGAAACTATTGTAAAATGTAATCTTCTATCGCTGAAACAGATTGCGGAGAATTCTAGTAGATGAAATGCTTCGTGAAATTAATCGAGGTCGGTCAATGATACATGTGATTAATATTATGTATCTAAGTTTTTATTTTTTAGGGTATGATGATTTGAAGAATCGTTGCACCTTTTTAGGTAATGTTGTTCATCACTTGTTGAAGACAAATTCATGGTTAGAATTAATTTCTTTCTATGGTTGTTTTTTTCCCCTTTAATTTTGTTTCCATGTTAGTTTATTATTTGTGATAGAACCTTTAAGTATAAGTAAGTAATGCAAATTTCAATTCATAATCTTGATAAAGTCCAAAGATGGATATATATATATATATATATATTACTATCAAGAGATTATTAATATTGAAATGAAATACTAATAGGAGTATATATTATTTAGCAATGCCCTAATTATTAATAAAATCCTTTTAATATATGTGCTATATGTATATGATTCAAATTATAAGAATGAAGATGAAGCTAAACGGTTCTGATTTTGTTTGATAGTTTTAAGAATAAAAATTTAACAACGTAATCAAGCAGTAAATATTAAGTTAATGACAGGTTTTTCATAATATACAACATCAAGTACTATATATATAGACTCTTAATTTTCATTTTGGTACAATTTCGTTTGTTACTTAATTGTCATTAATTATTTTGTTATGCGTAGGTTTAAGCAAAGCATAGTGCTTTACTGGCCTGAAATTTATTAATGTTCATTAACTAGATACTCCATCCACGGAGTAATATACATGGGTTAAGCCAGCAAGAATTCATTTAACTAGAGGTTTCGAGTTTGAGTCCTCCTTTGTTAGGAAGCGATTTACCTCCCAATGTGAGACTTCCTGACGTGAATCCAAATTTAGTCGAGTTCAATGTAGGTAGTGGACACCGAATGAAAATAAAAAATAAAATAAAAATACATAGATTAAGGATAGTAACTAACTACATCAAACCCTCAAGGCACAACCACAGTATAGAAATTATTTTCTTAAAATCATTTCTCCTTTAATTTATCGTCAAATTATTTGATTTTTTTGTGGTACAATAGGCAAGGTAGAAATGTTAATAACATGTATGCCATATTATTACGCGTTACTCTTTATATTACCCCATAATTTATTTTCATGAGTTAATCAACCCTATACAATTGGAACTGGATATATATATATATATATATGAACTAAGTTATACCAGATATATGTAGGGACAGAAAAAGATAGATGATATGGTAAGTAAATGTGGAACACAAAAGTTGTCCATTTGAAGCATATATGTACATGGTATGGAATTTTTTGAAGTTTCATAAATAAAAAAAGAAATTCAAACAATGTATTCCCATAACTTTTCACGATACAACGACATTATATATAGTAACGAGAGCTTTTACTTCTCAGATCGGCTGGTAATAAGAAAGTATAAATTATACTAGTTAAAACTAAGTTTGATCCCTTATATATTAGTAAGTATATCGTTTGAATTCGTAGAGTAAGTCGTAGAATGAGAGATACGAAATTTACACAAATACATTTATATGATTATACGATTATTATTATTATTATTATATAATTAAAAACTAGAACTAATATAGTATATGGTTAGTAGGATGTCGTATAAATTATTGAGACAAGTTGATGAGAATAAAAGAGGCAAGTTGGAAGGGACTTTAAGGAAATAGAGGCCAATTAGCTGACATATAGTATATAGTATTATTATATTTATCAATCAATAAAAGAAAAAGAAAAAAAGAGCAAGTTGCAAAATATTCAATTGTCATATCAGGATTTGTTTACGTACGTAGTGTTTTTAAGTAGGAAAAAAAGTAAAAGTGACAGAGAGATAGATGCAAGTTGCTCTACTTATCTTCTGGCAATTTGAATAGATATATGCAACTTGTAATTGCAACTTGATGTTTCTATTTTCTAATTCATGATCCCCGTGCATCTTCTTGTCCACTTATTATTATATTTATCAATGTCTTCACGCCACTCTCATCACCCTCTCGTAAAATCAACGATCCCTAATAAACGCGACTCTGTATTTAAGGAGATTCGAATTCGAGACCTCTGATTAAAAATGGAGGAGTACTTACCACTCCACCACAATCTTTGTTGATAATTAAGAGTATTATTTCGTCTGTCTCTGCTTACTTGTTGTGTATTTTTTTACACGTTCTTTAGGAAATATTATTAACATAGTGGCAAAGTCAGGAATTGGACGAAGATTGCACGCAAGTTTTTTTTTTCTTTTTTCAATTGTGTTAAGAATGTACATATTAAATATACACTCATGAAAATTAATATTTAATACTTGTATAGGGGTGCACTGGACCACCATTCGCCTAAGGTGGCTCTACCCAGAGGAATTTTGACTATTTTATAGTCATTTATGTTTTAAGACTAGAACACACAACTTAAGGAATTTTCACAATACTTGAAGAAATTTAACTTGTGACGAGAGGTGTCAATATTTAGATATATATATTTATTAAATCAAAATTGATCTCTGTATCCGATGAAGGGTGTTGTTTGACACCCCTAAGATAAGGGTGGGTCCGCCCCGGAATACTACTACTATTTATTAAATATTTAATTATATAATAATTATTATTATTATCCAACTATGAAGTAATATATTTTACATTTACTTTGTTTTGTCAAAAGAATCAAACTCAAGATGTTGTACATTCAACCTTAATTAGATCATGCTAGTTCAAGATCCTTTTTATAATTTTATCCACCTAGCTACTCTAGGTTGGGGCTCTTTAATTAGTTGGCTAATTGCGGCTTTTAAGGCTACAAAAATTAAGACATTAACCTATATACTCATTGATTCTATTGAAGGGAGGATTCCCAGGAAAAAGATTACTCCCTCGTTTTAAAATATTTGTCATAAATTATTTTTTATAGTCAAACTATATGAATTTTGATCAATATTTTAAGACGTATTTTTTATTATCATATTAATATGTGAAAATTATAACTTATAGTACTTTTTTTAATATAGTGGAGTGATAAATACTCTTCTATCCTTAATGTGGTCTCAAAATCACCTTTATTAAGAGCATTATTTTAATATAAAGTTTTTTTTTTTTGGTAAAATAATAAGAAAAGAAGATGAACTTATCATATAATTATTAAGACATGCAGGCATATGGCATGTGAAAGTGACTTAACAACTGCAATTGAGAATTGCCCCACGAACAGTGTAAGTGTAGATTTATGCTTTTCTCCACTGCAGATCGATGGGGAATAAGATACTCTCTCCCTCTATTTGGTTTGATTCGGAATATTAGAGTTAAACTAACTAATGTTCGATATAAATTTAGATATATAATCTTTAATTTTTTTTAATATAAAATTTACGTATGTAGAAAAAACTTTTATGTTTCTATTTATGTGGTACAGTTGGAATTTCGAGAGTTTCTTTGATCGATTTTTTATGTCTTTTATGTGTTAGAGAACACACTTTTATTAGTTGATGATATTTTCAACACGCCCCTCACGTGCGGGCTTAAATCTTTTTCATGGGCATGTGGAAATTCCTTTTGATTTGGGTGACGGAGGTCAGGACATGTGTTTGCTCTGATATCATGTTGAAGTGTGTGACAATCTCGTCTAAAAACTTAAGTTGTTAGAGAGAGCACACTTTTATTAGTTAATGATATATAGAATAGGGATCGAGGAAGGGGAAAAACCGAAGATTTCACATGGTACTTTTATCAATCTGATTTATTTCGTACCTTTCGTTCAAAGAGAAAATGAGTCAGATTCATTCTCAAACATGAATCTCAAAATTTCAATTTACAAATATGTGCCATAATAAATTAGGACAGACAAAAGTATAAAAAATATTACATATCACAATAATTTTTTTTTTTTTGTTATTATTAAAATCGCACTTCCATTTATTATTATTTTTATAAAAACGAGTATATAAGAGGGGGATATATCATAACCTCCCAAACACAAAGCTGAATTGTCCCAAAATAATTCCTTTACTAATGGGATTAAAGAAAAATGATGACTATCACCCTAGTTAATAATTTAAAATATTTGAAAAACATTTTTAATTATCAAAATAATAACTAAAACAAACAGTAATGACCATCTTTTTAAGTTGTTGACCATAGTAATTAGTAATAAAATGAAAGGACGGAATTAAATCTATCCCTTATTCATTGAAAAATAAAACAAAAGAAAATGAAATTAGTACCCAAAGTATATCAATGTCAATATTACGAGAAAAAAATCACAATAATTAGCTACCAGCCGTTAAGTCTTTGTAATTTAAAAATAGTCATTATTTTAAATTTTACAAATACAATATTCACATAATATCTTAAATTATATTTGATGGACGGGTCTATCAAAAATCATTTCTTTATCTGCATAAGATAGCAGGGTAAAATCTGTATACATGTCACTCTTCAATCTTCTCTAATATATATATTCGTGAAATTATTCTGAATATGTCTGGTATAACATTATTTCGTAGTGTGAATATGTCACGTGCATGCCCATGTGTTGGCCCAACTTTTTCATATTTGCTTTCACCAATTGGGGCTTGCTTATATTCTTCATAGTTGGTGCTTTCAACTTTCTTATTTTGTTATATTATGGTTCCTTATTCCTTTGAGTATCTCTTCACTTTCGGATTTAAATGATTAGCACAAAAGAGAGAAAATTATTGGCATAAAAAGGAAATGATTTATTGATTTTAATTTTATCAAATCAACAAGTCCACATTTATTAAGGTAGAAGGTTAATAGAGATGGAGTATCATATTGTTGTCTTATCTTGCCAAGGTTATTGCATAGTACTAGTCATATCCTGGTTGTTTTAGCCATATGTTGTTTATTGTGTTTCGATTATAATACTACTTTGTTGTTGTTACTGTTTCTTTCTTTTAGACTTTAGACTGCTTCCTTAGTAATTTGTTATGCTCCTTTCATTGTGTCTTCTCCTTGTACTTGAATTTGATGGACTTGAACTAAGGGTCTTTCGGAAACAACTTCTCTACCTCCACAAGCTAGATAGTGATAAGTTTTGTGTATACTCTATCCTCTCCAAACCACACTTAGTGTGATTTCACTAGGTATGTTATTATTGTTGTTGACGTTACACTAATATTGTACTCCCTAAATGGATGCATCAAAATTGGATATCCATGCACTTTGTCTAATATATCTTAGGTTAAGTTTTCCTTTTTTAATCAATTTCCTGACACCCTGGTGAGACTTTTAGACACACAAAATCACCTTCTTTGAACTCGAGGTCGCAACGTCTTATATTTATCTTGGGTCATTTTTGAATCAATTTTACTTTTTCAACGTATCCTGAACTATTTTTGGCCCTATAAATTGTGTCTCACCAATTTCAAATCATCTTATAAATGAAAGACATTGTCTTTCATATATAACCTCAAACGGAGTCTTTAAATGTTTGAAAGTCTTTCTCTGCAGATGGTAGGAAGAGTTTTTATTGAATCCATATCCATGTACGCATAAATATAATTTTTGAGAATTTAGTGGTATTTTTTCTTTCTTGGCATGAATAATTTTAGAAAAGAGTATCTAATCGTTGAAAGTGTTATTTTTTATAAAAAAAAAGGTGCAAATTATTTAGAAGTAAAAATAATATGAAAATCACAAACAAATGAAAAACAAACATTAGCTTGGAATACTATGTACTTCTATCATGTACGAGTCTAGAACTAAAAAAATTACATTTTGAAGATAATTAAAATTCATGGATCCCCAACGACAAATGAATTTCATTGATAATCACCCAAACGGCCTTTGATTAACCAAAAGGATCAAAAAGTGATGAGAATCTTATGCCTTGTCATGTAAAGTGACACAACAAGGGGCGGAGGGGGAGGGGAGGGGGGGGGGGGGTGAATGTGAGTAAGTTGCTTGGGTAAAGTGGCACAACAAAGAAGAAAATAAAAACAATGAATGTTAGTCGTGTGCATCGCACGACAAAGAAGTAAATAAAAATATTAGAGTCATGGAATCTGCACGATAAATTGAAATAGTAAATGACCAAATTAAATGGCCTATTGAGTGACCGTCGGTAAAATTCATTTGTTTCTAGAAACTCATACTTTATCCCTTTAGGTTAAGCTCCAAAACTATTGTTCCTTTTGAAATTTTAACTTCAAAATATATTCTGATAAGCCTCACAACTTCCAGATGTTTTGATGATCCTCACAAATGCAGGGACCCGGTACTCTGCAGAGTGTCCTCGTCCAGGGCAATGTGTCATACAGCTGGAAAACTGTCTCGTCAGAGGTTGGTGAGGCGCCAGCGTACTGAACCAATCAGAATGGACGAGGTTGTTTGTCCATCGGTCAATAACTCTTTATGGTTGATATATTCAACATGACAAACAACATATCATTCATTCATTTAAAGAGAGAAAATTCAAGCTTAAAAAACAGCAAGGGACCTCATCGACTTAAGATTGCTTCATGAACCTGTTGTTATTGTGATCGCTTGTATTTGTGCTTATATTGTAGGATTTGTTTCGCTTGTGTTAGAAACGTTTCAAAACTTGTGTGAATCACTGTAAAAACATAGTTGAGAGTAACTTTGTATCTTACATTTAAAAGTCTATATTAATCGGTGAGAATTAGTATAGTGGGCAATGCAGGCATTGCTTAGGCTCAGTTAAGTAATAGGTTGTATTACTTAGTGTTGAGATTAGGAGGTTAATCTCATCGTTGTGGTGTAAACTGTGTTTTATTTTTGCTTGAGAAGATTAGTAAAAACAGTTTGAAAAATCCTGTGAGACAGGTCGTGGTTTTACTCCCTTGAGCAAGGAGGTTTCCACGTAAAGTATTGTGTGTCCTTTATTTCCTGTATTTACTTTTGAGTATCATAAATTGTCTGAAGGACCTGGTCCTATCGTAGTTAGTGGACGCATACATTCCATCAAGTGGTATCATAGCTTGACTTTTCTATTTGGTTAACACCAAGAAAAGAAAAGATCCTGAAGGAATGGCTGCTCCACCAAGCCTAGAAGAAGGTCAGTCCACCACCAGACCTCCTCGATTCAACGGACAATTTTATGGATGGTGGAAGACACGCATGCATGATTATATCAATGCTGAAGATTCCGAGATGTGGGATGCGATTCTTGACGGACCATACATCCCTACCAAAGATGTAGAGGAAGGAGAACTCACCAAAGCGATTCCTAAAACCATAAAGGAATACAATGAGCTGACAGGAAGAAGATAGAGAAGAACTATAAAGCAAAGAAGTTGTTAGTGTGTGGGATTGGTCCAGATGAGTACAACACGATCTCTGCCTGCGAAACTGCTAAAGAAATATGGGACTGTCTCAAAACAGCTCATGAAGGAACGACCCAAGTAAAGGAATCGAAGGTGGATATGCTAACTACTCAATATGAGAATTTCAGTATGAAGGAAGGCGAAACAATCCATGAGATGCACACAAGGTTCACTTCCATTACCAATGAACTGAGATGTCTTGGTGAGCCTATCCACCCAAGCAAACAAGTTTGAAAAATTCTTAGGGTGTTTCCCAAGTCATGGGAAAGCAAAGTCAATGCTATCACTGAAGCAAGAGATCTGAAGGTCCTCACTATGGATGACCTGATAGGTAACCTACAAACCTACGAGCTAAACAGGCAACAAGAGTCAATTGTGAAGGAAGGAAAGAAGGAGAAATCAGTAGCATTGAAGATGTCTCTGAATGATGGGTCAGAAGAGGAGGATGGGATGGCCTACTTAACCAGAAGGTTCCAGAAGATAGTTAAAAAGCACAGAGGGTTCCAGAAAAAGGGGTCTACCAGCAGAGTGGCAAATGCAAATGATCTATGTCACAAATGTGGGAAGCCTAGACATTTCATGAGGGACTGTCAAAGCCAGAAACAGGAAACTCAGGATTTCAAACCTCGGAGAAGGGACCGGGTCCCTGACCATGCTAAGAGAAAGGCCCATGCCGATCAATTCATGAAGAAAGCCTTTGCTGTATGGGGAAACCCCTCCAGCGACTCTGAGGAAGAAAAAGACGGTCATGAAGACGTCTCGATGATGGCTGTCAATGATGATGAAATTGTGTTCAACTCTATATTCTCTCTGATGGCTAAATCGGACGACGAAGAGAACCAGGATGAGGTAACCCTTTTCGATCTCAAAAGTGACTTAGATACTTTATCCATTAAGAGATTGAGAAAACTTGCTGTTGTGCTTATTGATTCAGTAGATGAACTAACCACTGATAATATGATGTTGAGTGAAAAACTAAGTATGTGTGAGGATGAAAAGGTCACCCTTAACTCTCAAATGTCTTAAATGAGTGTTAGGGTAAGCATTCTAGAAACTGAGAATCTGCAGCCTAACGAGGGACCTGGTACCTCTGAGGGTAAACGAAAGCTCAGTAGTTTTGAGGTGGAATTAGAAGAAAAGTTGAAAGCATCTGAGTCTAAATTAGTTGTTTCTCTTGAAAAGAATTCACAACTAATGAAGGACTTCAGTCAGATTAAAGAAGAGCTAAACCATTCCCTGAAATGGACTGATTCGTCCAAGATTTTGTCAAGTTTAGCTAATCAGAAGTTCAACAACAGAAAAGGCTTAGGGTGCAGACAGATAGAACCTCCTTTCAATCCTCACAGTAAATATGTATCTGTCTATGACAATCTTTTGTGTACCCAGTGTGGAAGAAATGGTTATCTGAAGAAAAATTGTGTGTCTCTAAAAAGGGTAAAAGAAAATCAGGAGAAGTTTTTAAAGTCAGGAAAAAGAAAGGTAGAGAAGAGGAAGGTACCCGGTCCCAGCTATCATTTTAGCAAAAATACCTTGCCTCCATGAACAGGAATGTTCCTAAGTCTAATGAGTGATTCTTGTGTAGAAGAGAGGAAACAGTCAATGCTGATACATGGACAGTGGCTGCTCGAAGCATATGACTAGAGACACTCGAAACTTCCTCTCTTTGGAAGCACACCAGGGAGGTGGTGTGTCATTTGGTGATGGGAAAAAGGGATTCATTCTTGGTATTGGGAAAATTGGTAGATCAGCAGAACATTCCATAGACAGTGTTCACTATGTGAATGGCTTGAAATACAATCTGCTTAGTGTATCTCAAATCTGCGACAAGGGAAATGAAGTTAATTTTTTGTCAGATAAGTGCACAGTCACAAATTGTATTACTAACAAAGTTGTTATGTCTGCCAAAAGAATCAAAAATATGTATGTTGTAGATCTTGAATCAATAGAAGGGGATAGTCTCACATGTCTAAGCGCTCAGACGGACAATGCGAATCTATGGCACAGACGACTGGGACATGTGAGCTCATCCTTGCTGAACAAACTTTTTGCAGGGACCTAGTCCATGGATTGCCGAAGCTGAAGTTTTCTGACAACAAAGTATGTGATGCCTGTGTAAGGGGGAAGCAAACGAGATCATCTTTCAAGGTAAAGAAAGGTGTAAGCACAACCAGACCACTAGAACTTCTCCACATGGATCTATGTGGACCTGTTAGAATTCAAAGTAGAGGGGGTGAGAAGTACATCCTGGTGATTGTTATTGATTTCTCAAGATTCACCTGAAACATATTTCTGCGAACCAAGGACGAGACAACTGGATTACTAATCACTTAGGCTAAAGCAATTCAACAGAGTTTGAAAATGCCCAAATCGAAGGCTTTGTGCTGAAAATGGAATTCATCACAATTTCTCTACACTAAGAACTCCTCAGCAAAATGGGGTTGTGGAGAGGAAGAACAGGACCCTGGTGGATATTGCTAGAACCATGCTGATTGATTCAGGTCTTGCAATGAACTTTTAGGCAGAAGCAGTCAACACAGCTTGCTAAGAAATCAAGAAAACCCCTTATGAGTTGCTGAATGACAAGAAACCCTCAATTTCTCATCTGAAGGCCTTTGGGTGCAAATGCTTCGTGTTGAACAATGGAAAAGATGATCTTGAAAAATTTGATGCAAGAAGTGATGAAGGGGTGTTTGTGGGTTACTCCTCAACCAGCAAAGCATACATAGTTTTCAATAAAAAAACTCTATGTGTGGAAGAAAGTATGACTGTAATATTTGATGAATCTGATGAAGGGAAGAAAGCCAAACATAGTGAAGACATTGAATTGGAAGAAATGATGGAGGGTCAACAAAACAGGGTAATCCAAACTCCTGGTGCTGAACAGGTTTCAAAGGAAGGAAACAGTGCAGAACTCACAGAGGAACATGGTCCCTCCATTACAGCTCAGGAGGGAGATTCTCAGAACAAAAAACCTAAAGAGGATGAATCTGCTGCTGATCTTGAAGAGGAGATAACGAGAAAGTCTGGATGGAAACATCAATCTTCTCATCCTCTAGACAATCTTGTGTCTCCATTTGATTCTGGAATTCAAACTAGATCTAAAGTAAGAAATCTAGCTGCTTTCTCAACCTTCATATCCACCATTGAACCCAGAAACATCAAGGAGGCATTGAAAGATACCGACTGGGTAACTTCAATGCAGGGCAGGAAGAGCTTCATCAGTTTGAAAGAAGCAAAGTGTGGCACCTGGTCCCCAAGCCTCTCAACAGAACCATTATTGGGACCAGATGGGTTTTCAGTAACAAGCTTGATGAGCATGGAACCATCACCAGAAACAAGTCAAGACTAGTGGTACATGGGTATAATCAAGAGGAAGGGATTGATTATGATGAGACCTTTGCACCTGTAGCCAGGATGGAAGCCATTAGAATTCTAATTGCCTTTGCTACCTACATAGAGTTCAAGCTGTTTCAAATGGATGTTAAAAGTGTCTTTCTAAATGGGTATTTGAAAGAGGAGGTGTATGTGAAACAACCTCCAGGTTTTGAAGATGCTGATCTGCCAAACCATGTGCTGAAACTGGATAAGGCCTTGTATGGTCTAAA
Organism: Solanum etuberosum; assembly: GCA_029582245.1. Taxonomy (NCBI): domain Eukaryota; kingdom Viridiplantae; phylum Streptophyta; class Magnoliopsida; order Solanales; family Solanaceae; genus Solanum; species Solanum etuberosum. The sequence continues at coordinate 7,453 of JAJONR010003525.1, read as the reverse complement.
ACAAGCTCCTAGAGCCTGGTATGAGCGCTTGTCAAAATTCCTCCTGGAAAATGATTTTAAAAAAGGTAAAATTGACAACATTGTGTTCTTGAAGTCTAGAAGTAAGGAGCTTCTAATTGTGCAGGTATATGTAGATGATATTATTTTTGGAGCTACTTCAGACTCATTGTGCAAAGAGTTTGCAGCCTTGATGAGTAGTGAATTTGAGATGAGCATGATGGGGGAGCTCACATTCTTCTTAGGTCTGCAAATCAAATAGTCACCTCAGGGTACATCAATATGCCAAGAGAAGTACATAAAAGACCTGCTCAAGAAATTCAGCATGCTCGAGGCCAAAGTTCTTTACACCCCATGAGCACAAGTGTCAAACGTGATATGGATGAAGAAGGAATTGATGTGAATCAGACCATGTACAGGGGAATCATTGGGTCGCTTCTATATCTCACTGCTAGCAGGCTAGATATAGCCTTTAGTGTAGGAATGTGTGCCAGATTCCAAGCAGCTCCAAATGAATTACACTTGAAGGCAGCCAAGAGAATACTGAGATACTTAAAGGGAACACAGGACCTGGTCCTCTTCTATCCCTCCGACGACTCATTTGATTTAATTAGGTATGCTGATGCTGACTATGCAGGTTTCCTTGTTGATCGAAAAAGCACTTCAGGCATGGCGCATTTCTTAGGGTCATCACTGATTTCGTAGGGGACTAAGAAGCAAAATTCAGTGGCTTTATCAACTGTTGAAGCGGAGTATGTGGCTGCTACATCATGTTGTGCTCAGCTATTGTGGATCAAGCAGCAGCTCAAAAATTTTAGTGTTCTCACTGATACTATTCCTCTCATATGCGACAATACAAGTGCAATGAACATGGCCAAGAACCCTGTGCAGCATAAGAGGACCAAACACATAGATGTGAGGCATCATTTTCTAAGGGACAATGTAGAAAAGAACAATGTAGTAATGAGATACTGCAAGACTGAAGATCAAGTAGCTGATATCTTTACCAAAGCATTGAGCAAAGAGAACTTCATCAAGAATATAGTGAAGTTGGGGATGCTAAGGATCACATGATTCCACAACAAGCTTGCTTAACACCTCTCTCTTGACTATGTTAGGGAGGGCAAGTATCTATACTTGTTGTATTGCTTCAAGTTTGAGAACTCTCACCTTGTACCTTACTGCAGGTATACACTCATGGCATGTTGGCTAAGGAGAAGATTTACTATAACAGTCAGGGCCATCTATAGAGAGGGACCTGGTCCCAGAAGGTTAGTATCACTTTTTGCTACAAAGTTTTCTGTCAACGGTCACTGTCACGTATCATCTTCCCATTTACTGTGTCAGTTACAGACGTATTTTTGCTTTAAAAACCAAGAGTCACTATTGTTCCGGGACCCGATACCTTGTTAAATATAACCTTCTTGAGAGAATTCAATCATCACAAATTCTTCCAACTTTCCTTCGAATTCTGTCGTTGTTCATCTGACCGTCCTCTCCCTATCTCTTGAGAAAATGTCTAACTCTTTTTCTTCTTCAGAACTCCCCCTCTCCCAAGAAATTGAAAATCCCAGTTCATTCAATTTCCTTGTTCCTCACCTTGAAGGATCTCCGTCTACGCCAGTATGTGGGGTAGGTGAGACTGTTGAATCACTCACACCCCATACTGAAGTGGTGGCATCTCCAGCACTCAACCCTTGCCTGGGGACATTAAACGTGCCGGTCTACCTAAGAAGTTCCTAAGGGGAGAGTATCAGTTGATGTTTGAGTTCATCAACAAGGTCTTGGTGCCAAGGAGTGAGAAAATGACTGTAACCTCTGCCACAGATTTGTTCCTCATGGAACAATTGGATGAACTTGAGGCCATCAATCTTCCAGCAATCATGCTTGAACACATGCACAAGGTGATGACTTGGAAAACTGCCAGACATGGCATACCTTATGGATACCTGTTGAACTATGTGTTTGAACATTTCCGTGTGACTCTTGGTAGATGAGTATCTGGTACTGTGAAGCAGATGTTCTCTCTTGTAACCCTCTTGGAATGTGAATGTGCTGAGGGGAAGGTCAAGCGTAAGTCTCATGTGTCTGATCTTCTTGAGTACCAAGAATCTCTCAAGCGGGAGCTCAATGATCTTACTGTAACCTTGAATACAAAGGAGGTTGAGATTGCACGACTTAGAGCCCAGATGCAGCAGACTATCTCCAAGGGACCTGGTACCAGTTCTGCGGATAAGGAAGAAATAGAAAAGTTGAGAGCTGAGAATGCACAGCTGCTGAAGACAAATGCCTCACTCAGTGAGGAAGTCCATGCTCTTAACAAGCAAATCATTCAGGCTCATGTCGATGCAAATGAACGCATGACTCTGTTATTGAAATCCTTCTCTCCCCATCCCCCTCCGTCCTAAATGGGTCTTCTGTCCTTGTTCTCAAGTCTTTCCTGTCCTGTCTTTTTTTCCTATTTTTAATCTAGTGGCAATGTACACTGTTTTGGCTGAACTTTGTGGTCAGCATAAGTGATCTAATGATATCATCTCTTTTACCCTGTTTGCTATGTTTTATCTTCTCTGTTTTATGCTTACTTGCGCATGTACTGTGTGGCCCATGGCCTTGAGTTCCTAACGTTTTACATGCAGCTTGTATATGTTTACTGTCTCTCCTTTTCAATGATGTCAAAAGGGGGAATTGATTGTAAACTTGAAATGGGGGAACTTGACAGGGGGAATATTGATAGGGGGAACTAATATTTTGAATGAATGTTAACTCATGTGGGGTAGGTTGTTTGTCATCATCAAAAAGGGGGAAAATGATAAGCCTCACAGCTTCCAGATGTTTTGATGATCCTCATAAATGCAGGGACCCGGTCCTCTGCAGAGTGTCCTCGTCCAGGGCAATGTGACATACAGCTGGAAAGCTGTCTCGTCAGAGGTTGGTGATGCGCCAGCGTACTGAACCAATCAGAATGGACGAGGTTGTTTGTCCATCGGTCAATAACTCTTTATGGTTGATATATTCAACATGACAAACAACATATCATTCATTCATTCAAAGAGAGAAAATTCAAGCTTCAAAAACAGCAAGGGACCTCATCGACTGAAGATTGCTTCTTGAACCTGCATTTATTGTGATCGCTTGTATTTGTGTGTATATTGTAGGATTCGTTTCGCTTGTGTTAGAAACATTTCAAAACTTGTGTGAATCACTGTAAGAACATAGTTGAGAGTAACTTTGTATCTTACATTTAAAAGTCTATATTAATCGATGAGGATTAGTATAGTGGGCAATGCAGGCATTGCTTAGGCTCAGTTAAGTAATAGGCGGTATTACTTAGTGTTGAGATTAGGAGGTTAATTTCATCGTTGTGGTGTAAACTGTGTTTTACTTTTGCTTGAGAAGACTAGTAAAAACAGTTTGAAAAATCCTGTGAGACAGGTCGTGGTTTTACTCCCTTGAGCAAGGAGGTTTCCACGTAAAGTATTGTGTGTCCTTTATTTCCTGTATTTACTTTTGAGTATCATAAATTGTCTGAAGGACCTGGTCCTATCGTAGTTAGTGGACGCATACATCCCATCATATTCCTTTTCACTTCGAACTCATCATTTATCGTATATCTTTTCACCACGGATGTGTAATGTGTTTATTTGATTGAACATTTAACAATTGAGCGTTTTATACATGAAATTTGTATAAAGGATAAGGGGTAAAGGAATACATTTTTTTTAGTTGTTGTTACTCGTTACTCTATTTAAGTAATCAGTCTAACCTTTATTTTATTCTCGTAACCAAGTTTTCTTTCCATTTTTTATACATACTTTTATTTACTTTATGGCTATTAAAAATTTGAAATAATTGATATTTTATAGCCATATTTCACAAAAATCAAATAGATAATAAGATATTTCGAAAATATTTCTCTTAATTTCACTCATAAATATATTTCAATCCCTTTGAAAAATTAAAGGAAAAAAACAATTTTCAAACTTCCTCCTCTTTTCCCACCACCGTCTCCTCCTTCTTTGGTGAATAAGTACAACTGAAATTAGACGAAAACGTTTGGATGAGATCATATACAAAATCTAAGAAAAATTAGAAGTGATTTGAACTTATTTCAAATAAGAAAGACTAAAAACTGCACATGTGATATATGTATATCAATATTTGTTACATGTTGATTTTTCATCATGTATATCAATATTTGTTACATGTTGATTTTTCATCATGTATATCAATATATTTTCATGAACACCATTGTGGCGTGTGTATACCATATTGTTTATCGTTAACAATATGAAGCTTTCGTCTTCCTTTATAAAATATATATATAATCGTATAAATTTTTGCATAAATCTAGTTGAAAATGAATATACCTACAACAACATCATATACAGCTTTTATACAGTATTTATATAAGTTTAATATACCTACAACATATGTACATGCAAACTTACAAAATAATTTTCATATAAACACAATACACAATTTACAACTTTGATACATATTTGATACAATTTAACTGTAACTTTGAACTTCAACGAACTATGATTGAAATTCAGTCTTAAACTAACTTAAATCTTATCCAAATAGCCTCAATTTTTAGGTTTGAACCCTTCGATATGTTTTATTTCTTTTGAAATATCACACACTCGAAACAAAATTCGTTAAAGACAAATAATTTTTTAGACTTGCTACTATGCATCTATATTTAGAGCTGCCAAGCCCGTTCTTCTCGTGTTTAATCCAATGAGGAGTTGCTATTATGCATTTATTTGATTAAGTGAAAAATAATGTTCCTTAATATTCATTTAAAATGACGTTTAAGGAAACTTTAAAAAAAAACATGTTTTAGTTTTGTAGCTTGCTATTATATGATAATAATAATAATGACAAAAGAATAGCAAAATTATTTAAGTTCATAACATCATTAGCGATCTCTTTCAAACAATTATAAATATTTAAACATCTAATTTATTAGTCTAGTAAAATAAGCATTTCCATTTTCCGACGACTTGCAATTTCAACGTTTTACATAATCTTTATGAATAAACATATGAATTTCAAATGTCATAAAATGACCAATTAAGTTCTTACTTCTTACATATATTTTAGAGCATCGTTAACAACTTTATTTAATCAAAACTTATAAATCTTTAATATTACATTAATGTTCGACTCCTAAAAAAGAATAAAAAAGTAAAAAGAAAAAGAATTATTCTCTTTGTCCCAATTTACAATTTACGTGATATTCTTTCCTTTAGTCAATTTTATAAAGAATACACCAATTTTTGGAGTACAAAGCGAACTTATAATATGTCTATATGATCTTATTTTTCTTTCTTTTGTTTTTCTTAATTTTAATATTCCATTTTGTCCTCGTAAATAATTGAAAAATATTTTTTAAATAATTTTACAAAAATAATAATAAGGAGATTAGGGTGCAACTTGTCATGAATTTGGGCCTAACTCAACCGTTTATGTAGGGAGAATTGTCCAAGTTCATATAAGGAGACCAAATTATCATCTCATTTTCGATACGAGAATAGCTAGTTTGTGATGGGAGGATTGTCCAAGTCCATATAAGGAGATCAGATTATCATCTCTTTTCCGATATGAGAATAGCTAGCTTATGAAGGGAGGATTGTCCAAGTCCATATAAAGAGACCAAATTACCATCTCTTTTCCGATATGAGAATTCTTAACTCTCCCCCGCATGCCTAGACCTCATTAACTGGAGCGTGGACACTATGATATGGGCCTAACTTTGATACCATGTCAAGATGAATCTTGGGTCTAACTCAGCCGCAAAATCTAGCTTATGAGATGAGGATTGTCCAAGTCCATACAAGGAGATCTAATTCCCATCCCTTTTCTGATGGGGAAATTCTTAACACAACTTATTTTATTTATTTATTTAATTATTTAATTATTTTAAAAAGGATAATTTCTCCTCATTGTGCATTATTTTTCTTGTCTATAATAATTTTTAGAATTGAAGTCCCAGAAAAAGAGAAGATAATTACTCTTTAATTTCTACTTGAGAATATAAATCAAATTATTTATGGAACGTAACGACTTCACCTTAATTTGTGAAAGTTGTTATTAATTATCATCCTATGAATTTAGAGTCGATAGCCATCAATGTTCTGTTATAAATTCCAACAAATAAAAATAGGAAGGGTTTAGATTAATCATCTAAATTCCTAATCATCATAGTTAGTTGAAGAGAAGTGTACTCAATGAAATTTACTAATCTTTAGCTACAATATAATTTATGAATAGTTAATAAGTACATATACTGTTAATTACCACAAAAATAGAGATACAATTTGTAAATTAGCTAAGAAAAGTGAAATGAATGAACTTTTCTTGATATGGTGAAGTCACGGCAATCACTTTCCATGGTCCTTTTTTATTAATCTAATTGGTGATAATTCAGATAGAAAACTCAGACACTTAATAATTCAGATATAAAATTCTGAAAACCTAGATACTTCAAATATATTTTTAACCCATCGATCTTTTTTTTTTAATCTTTTGAAAATTTGTTTTGGTGATTCTGGAGCAGTGGAGAGATTTTCGGGGAGTAAAGTTTGAAAATCTTTGGAGGGGTTGTTACTAGATTTGAAATTTTTGGGTTGGATCCCTTGAAAATTCTTTTTGACAAAAGAATTTTACAACTTGTTTGGATGGTTGTTAGTTGTTACGTTCAGTAATATATTATTGTTATCAGTTTAAATATAATATTTATTTAAATTATTATTTAAATTTATAATATTGTATTGTTAAATCTAGTGTTATCTAAAATGTCGAAAATACTATTTTAGATAACGATCGATTTGATATGATCCCGTCGTTACATTTTTATTTTTTTAATCTTTTTTAATATGTAATAATCATATTTTATTTATCTTTTTATAATAGTATTTCTACTCGGTATGCCTTATTTATCTGATAGATTCATCTTTTAAATTATTGATATTTAATAATATACTATATAAACAATACAATGTATTCAAATTTTATATTCATCAAAATAATTCGATATTATAAAATACGATTTGATATTATAAAATACGTTATGAAATACGTTCCGGATCCAAGTGATAGTACCAAATTATCGATCATTCAAAGGGGAAATAGAATCATGGTTTAAATAGTTTTTTAAGGGAAAATCCTTTTGGCCAGAAAATTTGTACAGATAAAATAACATATTTTACACTATGTTATTTTATCTTTTTGAACATTTTTACTCTTTTAACTTTAATACATTTTAATTAAAAAATGGAAAAAAACATAGTTTATTTTAAAATAAAAAGGATATTATAGACTTTTTAAATTTCTGGGCAAATTTTCTCGCCATTTAGCATTACCCGTTTTTTAAATAACTTGTCCACCGATTTTATATGTATGTAGGACAATCAAATTTTTTTTATACAAATTTAATATTTTTGATATATAT